>BCLF01000171.1:161712-187015 GCA_001602275.1 Zoysia japonica | reverse complement strand
CACCACCACCACCGGCTGATCAAACTCAACACAATAAGGTAAGAGCAGATCGATTTTGCTTTTGTTTTTTCCATGTCAAAATATGAACTATACCTGACCAAAGATTACTCTTTTTTCTGCTATTTTCTTAGGACACGTATTTGATGGAGCTGAAGCGAAAATGGAGCAGGCTGTGCAGGAAGCTCCACCTCTGCTCTGATCCTCCATGCCCATGGTGGGCGGGTCCATGCATGCCACCGAGCAGGCCAAGAGTGGCAACGCTGCTGGGCTTGGAGGGGCTGATGACACACGGCAAGGGCAGCAGAAGCGCGTGGTCACCACCGTCAGCGGCGCCGCCTGTTCGGTGGGAGCTGAGGGAGCCGGGGTGCCAGGACGTCGTCGGCACGGAGCTCGCCCTGGGCAACCTCCCGCTGGCGGACACGGCGTCATCCAACGGCCGCCACGCTCCGGGAAGCGATGATGGCTCGGCGCGCGAGCTGGAGCGCCGGCTGCGCAGGAACATCCCGTGGCAGCCTGGCGCCGTGGCCGCCGAGATCGCGAAGGCCGTGGCCAGCGGTCACAGCGACGAGGAGAAGAGGACTGGCGCCTGGCTGTACGTGAAGGGGAGCGACCACGCCGCCGTGCGTCGCGCGGCGACGGTGATCGTGGAGATAACGGACCGCGTCGTCGTCTGCGCCGATGACCTGAGCAAGTTCAGGTGCGCCGAGGAGTTCTGCGCCGACGTGGTCGCGAGGGCGCGCGACGCCGGCGGGACTGGGAGGAAGCGGCTCGTGCTCGTGTTCGGCGACGTCGAGTGCGCGCCTGAGGACGTGGTCGACTGCCTCGTCGCCGCGTCGAGGAGCGGCGCTCTGAAGGACCGTTCCTCCGGCAGAGAAGTCGACCTCGCCGACTCCGTAGTCATCCTGGCAACGTCGAAGCTCACCAGCGGCGGCCGCGACGACGTGATCGACCTACGGCTCTGGTCCGAGGACGAGGAGACGGCGCCAGGCGGCGACCTCAAGAGGAAGCAGGACGCTCCACCGTCGCCAACGACAGAACGCAAGCGGTCGCGGCACGATGACGTCAGCGGTGGCTGCCTCGACCTCAACATCGACCTCTGCGCCTCCGACGTGGACGAGGAGGAGGACGAAGCCATTCCTAGTGACATAACCCACGAAGGCAGCGGCGACGACGACAGCGACCACCCGCGCAGCCTCCTCGAGTCCGTCGCGGCCCGCGCGGTCGTGGTCACCCTCGACAACAAAACCAACATTCTCGATCACCTCCACACACGTCTCGCCCGGGCACTCACCGGCGAACACCAACCACCACTGGCCGCTGCGCGCGTCCACGACGACGCAGTGGAGCTGCTGGCCGCGTCGTCGGGGCACTTCCTCGACGAGACGCTGGAGCGATGGATCGCGGAGGTGCTCCAGCCGGCGGCCGCAACGGTCAGAAACTCCGGGAAAGGGAACGTGCTCGTGCTCGGGATGGGGCGCGGCAGCGGCGGAGCGGCCTACCTGGGGTTCATGGGCTCAGCGCTTCCAAGTAGGATCCACGTGGACTAACAAGCTGTCCAGGAGTAGGACAAGTAGGATCCACGTGGATTTACAAGCCGTAGTCCAGGTTTTTTGCTGCCGTTTTTGGAGGACTGATTCCACTGGTCGTGTAGTATATTGTACGTACGTAGCTTGGTAAAAGGATTGGGTTGGGGCTTAGGTGGAATGTAGAATTTTGGAAGGGCGGTGATGGTGTTATTGCATTTCCTGCTAATGTTATGCATGTTCAATATAGTTAGCAGTTACTTTGGAAACTCCAAAAATATGGAGCATGCGTTGTGTAACATGTTGAAGAAGGGGCTGTCGACTTCCTCGTGCTCGAGCATGTTGGCACTGCCACCGTCTAATGCGCCGCGGCCCTCGCTCGGCGGGGTAGGTCTCGCCGGAGATGAAGTCAAGATATGGTTGAAATGCACTCGACCTCGCCGGAGCATGAGAAGGTGGAAAGAGGGACAAAGAAAAGTTTTGAGGGGCATGACGGTATAGCTTTCTCAAGAAACTTGAGCATATGCAGGTTAACAAAATCGTTAAAACCGAACGAGTTTTCCTAATTTTTGGTGAAATCGATCCAGTTTCATTGACGATCGGTTTTTTAGAAAAATGTCAAAAAAAATGAAAAATTGACAAAATTTTGGAATTTCAAAAACTGGTAATACCGTAGTAAACCGGTGAAACCAGTTGGTTTCAAATTTGAAACTTGAAAACTGATAAAACCAGAGAAACCGATGAACCGCTCAATAAACCAATAAAATGTCTGGTTTACTATAGTATTTCAACAAAAATTAATCCAAGTTTTGATTTTTCAATTTAAAGTGATTATTACTGGTTTTCATAGTTTTCGTCCGGTACCCACTGGTTTCGTCAGCTCGGTCGGTAACTACAACGGTACAACCCTGACATAAGAGCCATTGTACTCTTGGGTTTCCAATTAATGAATGACACTAGAAACAAATTTATTTCCTCATATTTCAATTGATTGTGCTAGGACGTGATCAAAATTCATTTTGTTTATTCAACCCCCTAAACAAAATTTTGGCTCATTTTACTCCCTCAAACTATTCATATTGGTGCAATTTACTCTTTTATGCAAATTATTTTTTTCGTTTCTCTTTGTACAATTTGAATTTGAAGCTCAAATTCAAATTTTGCATGGTGGCAGAAGATGGCATTTTTCCTACGTTAAAAAATTTAGATTATATATTTTAAAATAATATTCATAGTTTAATATTATCTAATAGTATATAATAATATTCATAGTTTAATTATAAAATATTTTTTTAATGTTGAGGCTACTAGTATTTACCTTTGTATAAAATTTGAGCTTCAAATTCAAATTTTACAAAGAGAAACAAAAAAGATAAATTAATAGTTTAAGGAAGTAAAGTGAGCCAAAATTTTGTTTAAAGGGTTAAATAGACAAAGTGAATTGTTTGAGGGAGTAAAATGGATGTTTTTCTTAAAAAAGAAGTAATTTATACTTCTATCTAAGAAAACTCCGTTTGGAACGAAGAATATTCTTCATTCCTTGGTTTTTCTTTGAATTTGAACTGATTCACGTAAAATGTTTATAATTTTTTTATGAAATTTATACGTTCCGTACAAACGGGGCCAGATAGCGTTTGGTAAAAAATGTTCTTTTAAGAGACCGAGGAACGCGGAGCAACAACAGAGGAGACGAGACATCGGAATGACTCCCACGGGCGCGACAATGCAAGGCGCCGGAGCACGCGGCGGGAGGTTGTCTTGTCCCGACGGATGGACGGACCGATGGCGACGGCGGGAAGGAATATCGCTGGTTCCGAGGCGCGGTTGGAGGACGCGACGGCGGCGGCGAGCGAGCGGGCGGGCAAGCGGGACAAAGCTCCCTTTCACCCCCACCCACCTTTTTCGCTTTGCTTTTCGGCCTCGGATTCATCCACGCGCTGATCTCACCTCTCGCCGTCGCCGGCCGGTCACGCACACACACGTCGTGGTGGTCTGGTGGAGGGGAGGGACGGAGGGAGACGGGCGCCTTTTGGTTGGCAGCGGCGCTTTGGCGGCATGCGCGCGACCGCTGGAAAAGACCGCCGAGCACTGCCTTGGGCGCGCCGCCGCCGGTGGCCTGGCCTGTTGTTGCCTGTGGGTAGGGAGAAGAGACGCCACGTTGCAGGCACCACCAGTCCCTGCTCTTCTTCAAAGTTTTTTTTCTTCTCTAAATCCCCTTTTCTTTTCTTTGAAAAAATAAAGACGTGGGAGTTCTCACAGAGAATGTGTATCTTTTTTGTGCAAGATGTTTTTGCTTCAGCATAGTTATAAGTGCTAGTAGAATGCAATGCTGACTAGTAGTAATTTGGGGTTCGTTGTATTATGTGAGAAAGGTAGGTTCACATCCGAACATGTTTAGTTTTACCAAATGAATTGGTTTTCTAAAATGATCATATATTTTTTTTAAAAAAAAACTATAAACGATTTCTTTTCTGTAGAAAGACGCTCGGGCCTACTTTGAAACACGAGAATTGTCCTCGTTTTCTATGTTTTTTTTTTGAAATTGAACTGATTTCTATAAAATTTCTGCTAGATTCTTTGAAAATTCTAAGTTTAAAAGTTCTTATCTCCCGCAGAGCCTCCGATGGCTTTGCAGTCTACACGCTCTTTTGCATGAACTTTTGAGCCCACTTCGACGATCTCGGGGTGTCGACTGAATGTTGCTAAGCATGGTAAAGAAAGAAAGAGAGAGAGAGGATCTACTAGTTCAGCCAAAGATCAGCTTTACCTTTCCCTTTCTGCAGTTCGATTTTAACGCGTGCATTAACCCCATTAGGACGACGCAGGCAGCAAAGAGGCCAGTCGGCAACAAAAGACCAAAACTGTGGTGGTCTCCTACCACTTTGCTGAACAGAAAAACCGTGCATGCTTAGTAGTGCTAGTTCTAGTGTAATGGCCAAATATAGGGTCATGAAAACCCAAATGATTTTGGTTAGACTGCAAAAGCGTAGTAACTGAAGGAGAGACATCACATCCGTATCCGTTCTTCCGCGGAGTTTCCGATGGCCTTTACGCTCTGTTCGCTCGGCTTTTGAGCCGTTTACGGGGGCACTTGTGCTGGAATAGACTGAACATCGATGGGTCGAGCCCGGCGTGGCTTGGTCGACGCCAAGCACGGTAAAGACTAAAAGAGAAAGGCTAGTGCAGCAGCGACGATCGATCGATCGGTCGGTCGCGTTTCCACTTTTCTTTCCCCTCCTCTTTTCAGTTCAATTTTAACGCGTGCATCATTAAGAACAATGGGACGCAGACCGGAGGACAATCAAAAGGCTCTTTTTTTTGGGGTTCTCGTTCAGTGTACCCAAACTTTAACCCTTGCGTTTACTGAAAAAGCGTGCGGCAAACCGATGGCTTTCCCTCAGACCAAGGATGTGGTCATTTCTCGTCTACAGTATTTCATAACTGAGTTTTGATTCCAGACTTATTAAGCTGCAGTTATTTGGTTTTTCCAGTTTGGCCAGTCTAAGAACCTTATGTCTTCAATTCATAGACAAAGGCCCAGTCCTTTGTAAAGGACAAAAGATCGTATAAATATCAAATGGAGGCAGTTTTACCCACTGGTGGCTTTGGTTGCCAACGGGTTTCAAAAGGACAGTTTTACGCGTTGATGGCTTTGGTTACCAACGGGTGCTTCTACACCTGCTTGAGGCCCCTTTTGAACGCAAGAATTTAATAGAAATTGTACTGTAATTTTATAAGAATCGGTTTAATTTAATAGAGACAACACAAGAAATGGAAAAAAAAAATTCCATGTTCCAAAGGGGTCTTGAAATTACAAAATGCCACCATCACCGCATAGTAAGTATGAAGTAAGTGGATTACATGGTCAGCACTAGTGTTGGCCAATACACAATGGCCAAAAGATATAACATGCAGCATTTACCTTACAACTGAATAGGCATGCTTGTTATAACAACAATTTTCAGAGGGAACATAATAGTTCCTTGGAACAGTAAAATTGCCACAAAAGTTATGAAACAGCTCAACTTTATTACTATCGACAGGGCTTGTGTCGACACATGTATTGCTATATGAAAGCTTTGAAAAATTTGTGTACACGGCACAGGCCCCAAGTCAGCCCAAAATCTTAGGAGTATCAAAGAATGGATTTCATTTTCAACAATACTATGATTACAAGGCGGAAAGGGTAGATACATGCTATTGTACAAAGAATCCTATCGAACCAAGATGGCCAAAACTCTACAGTGTAGCTTAACACGAAGATGGCCAAAACTCTAGTGTGGGTTAACACAAAGATGGCCAAAACTCTACAGTGTGGGTTAACACAGAAGATGCCATTGTAATGTACAGAGTTTCATGGCTTACTTGCTGAGAAGGTATCAAGATGTCTTCTAGTTACCAAAATCTTTTGAAGATCGACAACAAACTCGACAAAACTTCTGATCAAGTCATGATCCATCATCAGAAGCAGTTTCATGCAAAGTTTGAGGATTCTGCAATCCATCCTCTGGCATTTCAAATTCAACCAGTGGCTTCAGTTGCTTCCCAATAGCATCTTGCTGGAGCTTTATCTCTTCAATAACCATGCTTTCTGCTGCCTTGCATGATTGCTCATCACCAAATGCAAGAGTCCATCTACCATCAACGAGATATTTCTTTGTTTTCCCTTTATATTTCTCAGGATCCAAAAATGGTACTGTAGAAGGACGAATGCGTAAATGCAACCACTTCAAATGTTTCTCGTCTATTCTTGGCTGTAATAAAGCAAAACTAAGCCTGTGAACAACAGATGCACCAGAAGCATATAACTAACAAAAACATACAACTAACACAGAGCACCAAATATAATGATCTTCAAAGCCATCATGATACATACATCAGATCCTGCCAAAGGAGCAATGACTCGTACAATTCCTCTTCCTTGCTTGAGTGGTAGTTCTTCAAGAAGAAGAATCCAGCCAGAAGTTCCACTAGATATGGCTAAAAATCTGAAATGGCGTACTTTACCCCTTTCAAACGCTATTTGACAAGGAATGGCATCAACTGCAAGAATAACATGCAAAATAGTTTAATTTCCCAACATATCTGTAGTGGAACTAAATAACCATTGAACTTGCTTTCAGAATAGATTTCCAACAAAACCCGCACCTAAGTTGATTTCAAGCCCAGGCTTGGGCACCAAGCCATCAAAGTTTGCAGCATTTGCTCTACTATTTACAGGCACATCAATTGGTGAGGGAATGGGAGGCTGCTCAGAGAAAGTTTCTCCAAGACAAAAGAGTAGAACTTGATGCTGTAGCACAAAACCCTGAAGAAATCGTCAAATTCAGAAGCATAAAAGATGCAATTTTTGAAGAAATTAACTTCAAATAAAATATATAAATAATTAGGACCACTCCCTATGTCTAGAATTAGCTCAACAAGGACAAATCCATCCCAAAAGAAGTCAGGATATCTAGTTTCCATTTCACTTGATGTCAATGTGCATGTAACTTACTCCTAAGTTTTTAAATTGTTGTCATTAGGACAAGAATTTTAGTTCAAAAATGAACTTGATTTGTTGTCATAATGACAACAATTTAAAAACTTAGTGAGTTTTTTTTTTCTGCAATCATACAATTAGGGCAATGAAAACGTAAACGGTAAACAGGTGGTGAGGCCCCATTTAGCGTTTAAGCTGTTTAGACAGCGTTTAAATGGTGTCTAAACGGTTTGTCCTGTAGCATGCTTTTCTAGCAAGATTAAATAGTTTTCTCCTAACATTCATTGAGTAAATAACTAATATGACTTCTTTGATGTCCTCAAAGCCAGACTACCTCACAATATGAACTATATTCCTGCAAAGTAAATGATTATTATTAATACTTAACATCTACTACAGTCCAAACATCACAGCATGGTTAGTAATCAAGCGACCCTTGAGTCTTCCATTGCCTAAATGGTGAATAAAACAGCCTAAACGGCATCTAATGACGTGTTGAAACTGTCCCATTTACACCGTTTGCACCATTTAAAGTCTTCCATTGCCTAAATGGTGAATAAAACAGCCTAAACGGCATCTAATGACGTGTTGAAACTGTCCCATTTACACCGTTTGCACCATTTAAACGGGTCAACCTTTTAGAGTACCGTTTAGGGCCTAAACGAAACAGTTAGCCTCTGTTTACCGTTTAAACGCGTTTAAACAGCCGTTTAATCCCATTTAGGAAACACTGAATTAGGGTAATTTTTTAACAATACAAGCAAGTTGCATGTCACAGTGAAGTAGCAATGGTGCATTTCAACACTTCATACAAGTTGCACTTCAGAGTGATGGACTGGTATTTGTACACTTCATAAATAAGTAACTAATACGGTAGTACAGAAAGCATATTCTAATCTAAAGTAAAAAGTTTGATGCTTGTGGTGTGATTTCTTGCGCTCATGTCACTCCATGTCATCATATAAACATCCAGCCATCGGATCTCTGAGCAAACTAAATCTAGCCGTCAAATCCTGTGTCAACAGGCTCTGCTCACTGATGCTTCCGCTGAAGCCCTGACCCACCACCAGCGCCGCCGCCGCTGCCGCGGAAGCCATCGTCTGCTGCCCGTGCAAGTCGACAACCCCAGCCCCGACGATCTCTGGTCATGCCTCCTCCAGCCCCGGCACCAGCGACTCCTGCCGCAGTCTCCTCGTCGTCCACTCCAGCGCCGAGGCTGAGGCACCCACCCCTGAGTCCTCCATCACCAACTGCCGCCCAGGCCTTGCCATCCCCACCGAGGAGGTCGGCCGCATCGTCACCAGCGAGGAGAGCGCGCTGCGTAGCAGCAGATGTTCCAAGCCTGTGGCCCTTCAGCGAGTTCAGTCTTTTCACTGGAAAGTTCTAGCTCAGGTTTTCCATTTAGCGATCGAGGAGATGTTTTCCAATCTTTGTTCCGGGCAACATGGAGAATCAATGCAACCTGAATCCACTGCACCTGGCTCTGTTTCAGGCTGCCAGTTCACATATGCTTTTCAGAATAGAATTCCCAGCTCACAGTTGCAGCTGATTGACATCTGACTAATTTATAATGCATTTCATTTACCGAAGAAAGATTAGGAATTTATCTGGTGTACACCTTTCAGCAAAGGAACATCTGGGAGCATCTGCCTGGTGTTTTCCATATCGAGAATGGAGTTTCAAGACAGAGCTTTCATGGTCCGTATAATAAGTTCATAGTGTTCTAATGAATCTTCTAGGCCTTGGTCCAGGGATTGCATGTTTTACTGATGCGTCCAAATTTTCATTTGACACAGATCAATTACAATAAGGCCACATAGATCATCAGTGGAGGCAATGATCTGTGCATAGGAAAAATCTAAGTACAACATCAGTGGCAGTGGCAAGTGAAGCTGTAAACTCTGGATAGTCTGTAGGCTCGGGGAGACAAATTTGTTTATCATATCTCCAGGAGGTACACTTCTGCTAGTATCTGATTAAGCATCATCATTATTATTTTTTGTATTAGTCTGCAATTTTAGATCTTTACCATCTTGCGAATTTATAAAAAATCAGTGATTATGTTGAGGCATCAAATTTCGTTCAGCATCATAGTTTCAAACTATTATTGGTTTATTTGGGAAAAAACTAATTTGGATCGATTTGTTCTATTTCAGTTGGCATATAACATGAGGATGTGGATTTGACCCCATTGCTCCCTTAGATCTGCCACATTCATTACACGCATTATACCATGTATCAGGCTCCGAGTCTGCATATGGTGAGAAATATCTTCCAGCTGCTATTTTTTATTCTTTTATGACTTTTAATCGGTATAGAAATGGTAATTCATAATTATTCTCTTTTTGAGTGTTACTGTTAGGATCGTTGATCCTTCGACGGCTGCGTAGATTGTAGGGATGAGAGAGTTGGCACCGTGGTGCTCACGACGTCCAAACGGGCAGGAGGCGCAGGGGGAAGCCCCAAAACAGATTTCTTCTGTTCTATTGCTTAATTTCTTCAATCTCTGATTACGCTTATTTAGAACCTCCACGACTAACTATAGATCCTATATTAAAAGATCCTATCTATCCTATCCACTCGAGATCCTAGATTAAAGGACCTCCACAAACTATCAACTCTAGATCCTATTTTTATGGTGACCTAACAAACTATGGCAGCTAAAGGCTGCTTATCTCCTAATAGCCGACGGTGCACATAACATCGCTCCCTGCCTCGATAATCAGCTCGTCCACGAGCTGAAGACTTGGGTAATGAAAAGCTTCTTCATTCTGGAGCTGTGGGTAGTGGTTGGAGCTAATGACCATCCTTCTCGAGCTGCTTCAAGGCGCTCACGGTCTAGATCACAAGGCGCCCGAGGTGGCCACCAAGGGCGAGGACGTTGGCAACATCAACTGCAAGGAGATTGCAGAAGACATTGCCGATCTTGGATTTAGTGCCGGAGATGATGAGCGTGCCGCGCACCCAGACGAGGTAAGGGGCGCCAGTGGTCGCGAGCGCCGAGGCCTCCGTCGAGTTCTGATGGCCTGCGTGGCGGGAGACGGCGTAGGGCTGGCGCTTGTTGCTCGACAGCAGCTTGTGGATACATCTGGTCCACTCGGGGCGGGTTGACGTCTGGACGATGTCGGCAAGCCGACCGAGTTTGTGGCCACGACGACCTCCAGGGCCTTGGAGATGAGGGGGTGGTTTGCTGTGACCATGGTGACCCCGACGGCTTCTACTGCTAGGGTTTTGGGGCGGCTCAGTGCGTTTGGCGGCGGCGGCCCCGTCGTGTCGTAGTTTCGCATCTCATAGGGAGGCACCGGTGAAAGGGTGACAGCAGGCGACGGTGGAGTCGTCCTCTGATTTTCTAAGATAGAGAGGTGAACAGAGAGGTCAGCGACGGTAGTCAAGTCGTCGATCATCTTGGTGGCCACGTCGTCAGGCATAAAGGCGGCGACCATGGACGCGGTCAGCGCCGAGGTGGGGGTCGACGCCCACCTTGCGCCAGGTGGGGGTCAGCGCCCAGGTGGGGTTTGGCGCCCATGAGGTCGGTGCCCATGTGGAGAATGGCGGCAAGATACCAAATGTTAAGATCGTTGATCCTACGGTAGCTGCGTAGATTGTAGGGATGAGAGATTTGGCACCGTGGTGCTCACAACGCCCAAACGGGTAGGAGGCGCAGGGGGAAGCTCCAGAACAGATTTCTTCTGTTTTATTGCTTAATTTTTTTCAATCCCTGATTACGCTTATTTATAGTCTTCACGATTAACTATAGATCCTATCCTATCCACTCGCGATCCTAGATTAAAGGACCTCCACAAACTATAACTCTAGATCCTATTCTTATGGTGACCTAAAAAACTATGACAACTAGAGGCTGCTTATATCCTAATAGCCGGCGGTGCACATAACAGTTACATATGGCCTTGATGTGCTGCAACCTTCACTTTTGTCTCTGTCAGGAGAGCTACCACATGTTCATTGGAGGATTTTGGAACTACTTCAGTATGGGTAAGAGCTCATATGTTCAAACCAGAGCTACTTTTCTTGGTAATTAGGAATTTCATATCTGAACTGTAATCGTTGTTTAATAGGGAATTTTGATGTCCCAGATTCTAAAATCATTAGGAATCTTATTCTATTATAGCATGACCATTATAATGTAAATATAATGCAGGAATGGATGCAAAGTGTCGTATGAATTCCACTCGGAAAGGAAGAGAAATCTAGAGAAGTTCAAAAACCAGCTAAAAATGCAGGAATGGCTTTTTTTTAATTGGTTATTTAGAGCTTAGAAAACATGAGCTTGATGCATGATGGTTCCTGCAATGCATTTCTTTGATGCAGGGCACATTTTTGCTAAGCTTGGACTTAGAACAGGATGGTTTACTGTTTCTTTAATCCTTCTTCAAATTACTTTGCCTATGATGGAGCCACAATGCTTCTTATATTGCTCATGGCCCTTTTGTTTAACTATCAACATGTGCAGTACTATGCCATCAAACCAGAGAATGTAGCATGAGCTTTATTAGTCACTTCAGACATGCATGTAACCTGTAGATCTTCTATTTCCAGGAAAATTGTTCAACTTGCAAAGGTGAAGATTATTGAAAGACCAGGTGGCCAATGGGAAGAGTTTCAGATTCGTCACATGTCCTACAATTCTAGCTCAGGTGATTGATTACAATTCACTCGCTCAATATCTCGTACTTTAATTTGAATTTCATGTTTGCTGCATTTCACTTTCAAACCCACCAGCTGCATTTCGAGTCCCACAGAGGAGCACCAAACACATATTTATGAGGACCCATAGAAGCAGCCTCTGTCAGGTTGCCTTGTCGGTCACTGACCCGTGCAAATCGAAGAGCATCAATGAGCCATCCTCTCTGTGCCACCAAGAAGATGACAGTTACAGCATGGATGACGAGGACGACTGGGAGAATGGGAGGAAGTTTGGGTCAGCATCTTCTGAGTTCCTGAGTCTGTGCATGTGGTTCAGAGCTTAGATTCATTTCAGAATGTTTGCTAACTCATTTGGGGTTACAGATTTCAGAATCTCTTAATTATCTAAATTGGCATGGTTGCTCGATGTCACGTTCTACCACACCTCACATCTTAAGATAAATCAACTTAATAAATGCAAAGATAAACTCTTGCAATCTATCCTATTGTGTTATTGTCCACGGAAATCAGGCGCGGCAACGCCGCCCCATCTTTCTAGTGAATTTATGAAACAACATTTTTACCAACATACAGGAGATCTAAAGATTCCATTCATACCTTAACCATCTCATAGATTCTCTCTGCAATAGCAACAGAATAATCACCTGAAATATAATGCAATATGACTCAGTACAATATACATTTATGGAAAATTTACCAATCTGCCATTGTGAAACGCATTTTAGCTGAAGAGCATATAACAGTAACATAAAACATTGATTAGTTCTAACCTTCAAATGAACATGAATCCAATGGTAAAATAATAGATTTTGATCCTTTTGGTGGTGAAGATGCCTCAATTGCTAACTCAAAAGAAAGAAAACGTGAATATTAGGAAGTAAATATAATTTGCAGAACACATAAAAATAGATAAATATTCTTATCAAGTGAGAAATTTACCTTTCTTGCAATTCTTCCAAGCCACTTTAACAATAGGAAGAAGCATATCACACCAGCATCCTCCAGATTCTGCTGAAAGCTTTGCACTGCAATCTTTGTGTGAATCCTGGAAAGAACACTTTACAATCAACAGGATGGAAATAAAAACTCATGTATCTACAATTTTTTACGAGGCTGATTCAACATAGTAAGATACTTGTAGACTCATTCATTGGAATGAAATACAGCAGATGCAACAAAGATGTGAAGACAGCAGATCAAAGTGGCTAAGGCTCGGTAGGATAACAGATAAGGGCGGGCGGATAAGTTTGTTTAATTCTGTTTTGATTTATTTGTTCAGTTTCTTAGTTATCAATAGATCAGGTTTGTTAGTTGCGCCTGGCTATAAAGGCAGCATCTCGGAGATTGTAATCTTTATCGAAGAAGTAATAGATTTCCCCTTATCTGTTCTTCGGTTACCCTGGGTGAGAATCCTTCTCAGCCTGGTGACAAGAACAGGGCGCCCTCCTCCCGCTATCCCCGGCGTTCTGATCCTGATTCTAGCCACATTCTTCATTGCCCACTGCATCCACCCCACCACCACAAGCAAATCCACAACAATACTACATCTGAGGAAGGCATTAATCACAACTAGATAGCTTTTCATTTCTTCGAGAAATTGCTAAAGACGACAAATGTTAGAATTAAACAGATAAAGAGATTAAGTTATCATAGCTTTAAATGAATCTGCATTAGAAATTCAAATAGGATACTATTCACTTGTATTTTGTTTACCTTCATATATGTTTTAAACGGTATCAACTAATAAGCAATTACAAGTCTGAGGATAAAACACCTATGGTGGCATCAAACACAAACAAAACATATCTATACCTTCAGCATCTTATTAAACAGGATTCAAACAAGAATGCATGCCATAGAAACATGTTGGATACAATCAAGCAAAAAATTTAGCATCACCGCACTAGAACAACCGAGACCGTCACCAACAGGTAGTTAAAGCACACGTGTATTTTACAGAGGTGAGTGATTTAAATTGATTCAGCGAAAAGTCATTTTATAGCAGCATTTGATATGAATATAAGGACAACCCATCTTGCCAGCAACTAAAAGGCTTTGTTGTATCTGATATGAACATAATAGAAGAATTGTATTCCTGCTCCATCAATATTTCTGGAAAGAAAAAATGGCAGGGTTCATGTAAAATGTAACTTGGTCAGAAATCAAAGAAAACCGATCTACCGCTACAGTTGTACCATTCCCTCAACATAAGGCCATGTAAATATTAAATCAGCGACACAAACCCAGGCACATACAAATTATCAGGAGGAAACAGTGCTATTATCTCCAAAGAAAACCACCTATCAAAAATACAAATGGACTCATGACGCCTGATGGTTGTACCTTTAAACGCCTTAAATGAAAGGCAGTGAATTCGTCTTCTCCGTGAGGTAGCAGTTGCCGAAAAAGCCAGCCACCAACCAGACGAACATCTGCAGATATATTTGATCTGCAGAAAAGTGTGACTAATGCATCGAGCACCTACGAACAATTAGTGAAAATGTGGCAAAGAAAACGTAAGCATTCGTCAGTACACCAAAAAACCATAATATACACAAATAGAAGTCCTACAATAATTAGATTTTTAGTTGTGGGTCTGAAGTTAACAGCATAACGAAATCACACGCAAAAATTTATAGAAACTAAAGCGGAATATTGGCGACTAGACAGTAGACACAATACACATCATGACTTTATGCCTGGGAAATTCTGAAGCCACGACATATAGTTACGAAGAGCCTTTCAAAGTTGCATGGAAACACTAGGAAATCACAACAAATACTATAACAGTTACAAGGGAAGTTTCAGCACTGATAAGCAGCGTGGTAAATAAATTCTCGCTGCTTAAATTAAAATGTTAACCTAGATTGAATTGTGTAGTCAGAGAGATGTCATTCAAACATCTGGTGTTACTTATTTGATGTGCCTAAAGTTGTCTAAGCCTTTCGTTTAATGAACGTAATAAAGTAAGTTTTCATGAACTCATAAAAATAAGGCAATTTACAGCATCATGGTACACAGCCAAATTGTTCCAGTAAAAGAAAAACAAGTAAAGAACTGAACAGGTACTGTGTACAGTACTAAACAAATGTACCTGGTATCTGTGAACTTTTGAAGTCATTTGTGGTGGATGACAACACTGAAGCCCATATTTGTCCTGCAAAACGACAAAAATAAATGGTCTGTTATGTTAAAAATAATATTGTAAAAAGAATATATGGCTACAATAATATAATAGCAAAAATATATTAACAGCATGAAACAAACTAAGGGCCTGTTTGGTAGGGCTGTGGCTTATGAATAACTGGATCTGGCTCTGGCTTATGTGCTGATGTAGCTTTTCCAGATAAGCTGAACTTTTCAAGAGAGAAGAGTTGAGATGTATTGTCTATATTGCCCTTGCCTTAAATTCTCTTTTAAAAGGCAGATTATAACTCAAATGGAAGATAAAAGGGTAACTAAGAAAAGTGGATTAACTAAATGCTGTGGCCAGGATCGAGCACCAAAAACAGAGCTCCAAACAACTTTAATGAATTATTATAGATATACTACAAACAGAAATGCTAAATTATATCCACGATTCATGAGCACCAAAATAAATTCAAATCTAAAAAATTATAAGTTCTGATTCAAGTAACTTTAATGATAAAGTAAATTATAACAAACTATATGATATTCATCAAACTTTTTTGAATAAAACGAATGGTCAAAGTTGAGGTTAGAAGTCAACGGCGACATCAATTTAGGAACGGAGGGAGTACTCTCTTAAATGCTAAGTAAAGATCAGCAGCGTACCTGAAGCTTCCTTACATAAATATCAAAATCACTGCAAATGTTGTCATCAGTGACACCGCTACTAGATGAAAATAACCGTCTTTCAGCAAGGTCCTCTCCGACTAATGCTTGCTAAGGTAGAGAAGATAGGTATTAGGACTCAAAGTACAGGCATCATAAGCAACTTTTTAATATTAAATATAATGGAAGTAACACTCCAACATACAACAAGACAAATACTCCATCTACAAATCACCAGCGTATTCCATATTGACACAGAGATCAAGGAGCAACTGTCTTGTGCACATCTCGTTGCTTGACACTTTCGAATTTTGCATGAATCTGAATAGCTCACTACATGCGGACGGGTTGCATGTGAGTCCCAAGCACAGTGCATGGTGGTTGCATGCAGATTGCATGGGTGTTTTGGTTGTTGGCGTGAAAAAAGGAAGAGAAAGTGGGATGGTTTAATTATTACGTTCCCATACCGAGGAGATATGCGCATTTAACAGCTACAAAAAATGATGCGCTAACTGAAATACGCTGGTGATTTGTGAAAAAACTATTTTAGCTTAGGCACTGGTGATTTGTTGATGGAGGGAGTAATAACTAAGCAATGGGGGCCAATAAACATCTCAAATCTAGTTCTTTTAATCCTCTTGTGAGTCTATACAATTGTTTGATTCAACAAATCATTATGCCAGAGCTATAGCAATAATACAACACCATTGACAAATATCAATAAAATATAAAAAACTGTGTGTTAAACAACAGTAGTCTAATGATGTTGAGATATATGGATGCATTCCAGTATTCAACAATCAATATGCTCCATTTTTTTCTCAAACAGGCAGGAGATTTGCATTTCATTTCATTAAGGAAAGAGAGAACAAAAGTACATAAAGAGGATCATTAGGACCCCTCTCAGGAGTAAACAGAAAAACTACATTTTGCATATGTAGCAAAGGAAAACAAACGACCTGATCCTACATCTACTTTTATGATTCCAGAATGAACGACCCTGACACGAATTAAAGAACTGTCCAATGAATTAACCTGTCCAAAGAACTGTAATGTCTCTAGGAGATGGTACTAACCAATAGAAGCTTCTTATGCTGCTTTCTTTGAGGAAGTATTCCAAGTGCATCCAGCATTGACTCATCAAGTTCTGTAAAGCCCACACGTACTTCAATAATTATTTTGGGAAAGCAACTGTGAAAAAGGATAGTATGATGAAGAACTGTCAAAAGGTACCTTTCGTCTGCAATAATTTAGCAAATAAGCATAATGAACCCAGAGCTTCTGAATCATCACCTCCTGTGATATAGGACAGCAGGTGTTCCCTGAAAATAAGTTATGGAGTCATCACTCAAATACGATCATCTAATATTTTAAATCTCATACACTTGAATTGCCAAGCAATATGCATCTTTGACATGCAGCTCTCTGGAGTGTCATATGCATCTTTGATAACATCTAAAAAAACTCTATTGCAAAACCAGTAAGTGCCACAGTTTGCATGTATGGGATGCACAAGCACAATTGTCATTTAATTGAAGGAACAACAGTTTTCATATGGGCCATGGCCCAAAAAGGTATTAGATAATTTAGTTACATTACTAAGGTAGATTATTTTTAAGGAATAAATAGATTAGGGCCCTTGTTTGGAGTTAGATTGATTTGGTTAGATTTTTGTGTAGGAGCTTCAAGCTATCTTATCTTATACCAGCTCTTGCATAAGCAAAGAGTAGGTCAAGTTTTCTGAAGGGTTGGCATGTGTGAGCATCGAACGACAGGAACAAGGGACAAGCCCGGTAGGCAAAGAGGGGAACCAAACCAATTATCTTCTGTTTTTCCAGACCCTATCTCCAATTGCAAAGTTAACTGCCCAGCTTATTCATGCCCACCGCAACCCACTCCACAGCAACATTATTTATATTGAACAAAGCAGCCTGACAATGGATGAGAACACCACAATATGCAGAATGAAAGCACATTCACCAACAGTAACTACCTCGGTGTGTTGCCTTGGCAGCAATCACTTGGTGACAAGGAATTATTCAAGATTGCAGGCAAACAATCAGGCTTCAATTTATCTGATTGCTCAACAGCAGATCCGCTACTGCATTCATTCTCAGAAATGCAGTTATCGTGCCTGGAGCTATAACCATTAGGGGTCCCTTGCTTCCTATCAGGGTCATCAGGTTGATGAAAAAGAGCGGCAGCCACAGTACTTGACATATCCTTGTTCTTAAAAATGTGGAGAATACAGCAAAGCAAATACATGGAAGTAGTGACATGTATCCGCAAGTCCTGGAGAAAAATATAAGAAATTATAGGTCAGAAGTTTAGGCTACAATTGTGATGGAAAACATTTCTCAACACACTTACTATGTTCTGCTTCTGTAGTGATGGGAGTATGAGTCGAAATACCAAAACTTCCAGTATATTTTCAGTGATGAACCTCTCAAGGTCAGGAATACCAGAAGACATAACATCACTGAAATAATACAGTGTATCTTCAATTTGCACAATGGCATCTTCAACAGAGGCCATTGACAAAGAGGAATTCACATCTCTGGAAAAAATAAAAGAATATGAATTGCTTTTCAAAAATATCATAAAAACCATTCTCTTCACACTACAATTTACCGTGAAAAAGATGCAACCATCTTATCCAAGTCAATGCACTGCTTCTGAAAATGCTTAACTATGTCTGAAAAATAATCAGATAATGGCACATGGGAAACAAATCTGTTAACAGATTCGTCACCAACTGAAAAGAAAAATGAGTTGTCCAATCAGCAACAGTAGATATATAGGGCACAAGCATCCATATCAGTGCAACATGCCAATGATAGCATACAAAGTTACCATGATAGACATTGAGTGTCAAGGTACGTATAGCAATTCGAATCATGCTATCCTCATGAAAAGCAAACTTTAAAGCCTCAACATAAAGAGGAAAGGAAGTGACCTCATCCTGCATACAGTAATAAAGAGGTAAGTAAACCAAAAATTTACTATTCAAAACAAAGTATGAAGCATATGAACTAGCAATTTAAATAACCAGCCAAGAACTTCCAAGCTCAACCGGTTTCAAATCAAGTCACTGAACCCCTTAAGCAACCTCAATAACGATTTGTCTAGGTTACTGGGCAGGATGCAATTTTGCTTCATTAAGCTTTTTATGGCTATGGGAACTCATCCCTTTGCAAAATAAGCTGTGCCCGTTATTCAAAATACTTGAATGTTCACCTCAAGATTATGCCAACAAGGACACTTGGCAGTTCAGAGATAATTAAATCTGAGGAAGTGTTGGCCTAGGCACTCTAGACGATGATTGGTTGGCATTGGGATTAGGGGGTATACTCCCTCCGTTTTTAAACTATTGACACCGTTGACTTCTAACATCAACTTTGACCATTCGTCTTATTCAAAAATTTGTTCCAATGTGTAAAATTATTAGTTGTGATTTAAATTTCACTAATGATAAATCAAATAATAACAAAATTTTACACATTTGAACAAATTTTTTGAATAAGATGAATGGTCAAAGTTGATGTTAGAAGTCAACGGTGTCAATATTTTAAAACCGGAGGGAGTATAATGTATTAGTTAGTTAGCCTATCTAGGCAGTCAAAATCCGTTGTAGGCCATCTACATAACAGGATTAGACAATTTCTGGAAGCATTTAGTAAAGAATACAGATGTTTAGGTGGTTGTCCAGTATAATGGAAGATCAAGTGTGGCTGCATGGGTGATGACATTTTGACCCAGAGTCAATTAATGTAGTAGTGTGATTGGTTCTACTTCATGCCACCTAGTACGGCTTCACAAATTATAAGTTGATGCTCACTGTATTTATAAATTTGCAAGGTGTCTATCACTTCGAAAATGTCTAGCATATAATTTTTTCCAGCATATTTGCTGCCATGGACAAAGCGTTACAATCATACAGTCAGTTTTCTAGACAGTCTAGACCCACCGACTAGCCTCTAACACGTATATGAACAATTTAGGAGTCAGCGGTTGGCTTATGATACAAAAATTGATGTAGTACTCTTGTTCACAAGAACAAAAACAAGAGCTATGGATGAGAAGAATATAAATCTAGTTCAGCAATCCAAGGAAAAGATGCAAGAATGTAGTAAAGATGATGGAAATAGATATGTACATTTTTTGTCTGCACGAGCAAGGAAATTGTATTCTTATTTAACTTCCCGCTTATCGCCCTACATGAAACAATAATATGTAAGCCAATACACAATAATAGTTGGTGCTAAAACTGATTACAGTATTGTTTCATATAGGTATTACAAACCGTAGAAAGGAAATGTAGTATGATAGCATCTCCTCAATTCGAAAATCAAAAGGGTATGTTATCAAGAAGTTGATATGCTCATTGCTAAAAATATAGTCTGCAGAAAACATGCCGATTTACATTTTAAATCCTGCAATCCACATAGCAACGAAAGGATGGAAACTGCAGAATTGGAGAACTTACAAATAGAATGCTCATTTCTTAAATTTTGAATCATGATACCCATAGTCTGTAGCAACTGAAGTGACACTCTTGAAAGTTTAGAAATCCTTAATATACGAGCAAATTCACCCATTATCTGTTTCTCCATGAAGTATCTGAAAGAGGCAGTTGTTAGAAAAATTGGATCACACATGACTTCTGTCTACAACACTTGATTGCTCAAAAATTACTCAAAAAAGGATGGATCGTGCTGATCGCCATATATCATCAGTTCCGCAATTGATCTCAATGCTTCAATGACAAAATCCTGCAAACAAACATAAGCACTATTGGATCAACATTCATAGCCTAACTGATTTAGAAAAAAAAAATAGCAGATCTTCCTACCTTATTAGCTTCATTCACAGCATGAACCTTCTGTAGTTGATCTGTTAGATACCTGCAGCAAGAAATTATTTGAATTGAAAATAATAATCACAGGATCGCAGTAAGAGAAACTAATAATCACAAAATAAATAGTCAGGCGGGCAGGAACTTTTGGCATCATCAACATCATCAAGCTAACGCTAGAGAGAAGTGAGGCCCATGGCTTAGTCACTGAATGCGAAGATATATTAGTGTAGTTATTGAAAGACTCGAGAACGAAGAACAATTAGAACTGAAAATGCTGATTCAGTAGAGAAAACAATATTTTAGTTGTTGCAGTAACCTATTATGTACCCACACACTACTAGTTGAAAGTGATTTAAGCGCAATTTGAATCAGAGTTGAGAGTTTTAAAGCTAACAAACATGGTATCCGGCCATCTGAATGGTAATCAAAATCTTATGGTTGATTAAGACGCTAGGGTTTAACCCCCTCTATTTGATTATTCACTCATCATGCAAGCATGACTACGCATACTCATAGACTTCAACTGACGCAATGTTAGGCATTACTAAACTCGGCGTCATCAGAGTTAAGGAATACAGCAGGCTACCGGTTACCCGAAGCGAGTCGGCTAACCAAGCTTGCCGGAACGGCCGCTAAGATCTACTAGCACCTCCGTTGAGAAACCTAACACGACCGCGTCGGGCCAAGCTGGGAGCAGCGCACCGAGAGGCGGGGAGGGGAGGGGAGGGGACAGGGAGGCGAAGGACTCACCGGAGCTCCTCGAGCGAGAATCGGTTCCTCGTGCGCCAGAAGAGCCACATGTCGGCGAGTCCGCCGAGCTCGGCGGCTGCGGCCGCGGCGCGGGAACCAAGCTCGGACTCGGAGTCGGCGGCGGCGGTGGCGCGCGGGCCGGTGCGCGTGGATCCCTCGCGGCCCCGCCTAGCGGGCCACCACGCCGCTAATTCTGCTGCGACCGCCGCCACGGCGGCGATCGCCGGCGGCCGGTGGGCTGGGAGCCGCGGGATCGGGCGGCGAGCTCCGCTTTTTCGCTCCCCCTTTTTTTATTTACTTTTTTAATTTCGCCCTCTTCCTCTCCTCTCGCCTTCTCGCGGGGCCTCTTCGCGATCTTTTTCGCCGCCCGGTTGGCGGTTGCTCGGTGCCGTCGCGCTGGCGACTGCGGGCCGTGGGCGTGCGCCTTATGTACCTGAAGCCTGGAGGTTGCGTTTTCCTTCTCGGCTCCGGACTCCGGTTCCAGTTCCTGCTCGGGTCCGGGGCTACAGATTATACAACGTGGCGCGGGCGACAGCAACCGACTTCTATCTATAATACGCCATGTCATTGGTGAGCTGGCGGAAATTATGCGGGTCCGTTCAAGAAAATTTGAAAACAGCATAAGGTGGATGTGGATCGTTCTAGTGCTGCTGAAACGATGTTTACTGAAATTTTATTAAAGAGACAACTCGTTGTTCAAAAGTCTTATCACAATTTTGCTACGAATTCTTCAATATTATCTAAGAACTGTGCTCACATGATAGGGGATAAGACAACAAATATTATGGGTGTCTTTGATACGGTTCTGTATTATCTAAGAAACATAAATGTTTTGGATTCTTTTTCAAAACGTTTCTTGATTTGAAACAAAATCACTTTTGAAACTATTTGGCAGTCTTTTTTTTTAAATAGGCAGGAGCGCTGTCAATCATTAAGCAAAGGAAGAGATAAATGCAATTACAGCCTAGAGAACATGAACTAACTCGGTAAAAGTGCCGGGCCTGAACCCTGGACATCACCAGTTTCAGGAGAGAAACAAGTACCACAGGCAAAAGATTAAGAACAGAAAGGCAGCAAAACAGTGCTAGTTAGCAATGCTAGAATTTGCCGAGGTGAGGCTAAAGGTAGACTCCAGAACAAGAGCAGCAAGCTGAGGCGCAGACATCTCCTTATTGTCTTGTCAAAGATTCTTCTGTTTCGTTCCTTCCAAACATGCCACCAGAAGTTGAAGAGAATACCAAGTTTCTGTTCTTTCTTGTTGCCAAGGTTTAGCAGGGATGTAACCCAATCCCTCGGTCCTCCTTGTATAATCATGCTGTTGCAAACCGGGAGGTTGAACTTGTTAGCAATTATATCTCAAACCGCCTTAGTATAGTTACAGGCAACCAGAATATGCGAGGTAGTTTCATTTTGACAGAAACAGATTGTGCATGAACTATTGCAAGGCCAATTTCTTTTTGCCATGTTTTCAGCCGTTAGCACTCTATCGTGCAATACTAGCCAGGCAAAGAATTTGCATTTAGACTCAGAATGTGCTTTCCAAATTTTGGCAGCAGGGAAGTGAATAGCTGCTCCAAGAAATTGACAGTTATAAGCCGAGGAAACTGAGAATTGGCCATTAGCCGTCCGTTTCCATCTGATGACATCAGGTTGAGAATTAAGAGAAATAGGTGTTAGAGCCATGAAAAGTAAGGTGAACTCCTCAAGAAGGGCTATGCTGTTTATGAGCCGAAGATTCCTGATCCAGTTAGAGTTTTGTAACTCTAAGTGTACACTTCTATGTTTGAACCTTGCAGAATGATACAGATTAGGAGCTAAATCTTTTTGGGCCATATCATTCAGCCATCTAGCATCAAAAAAGGGGTGTTCTTTCCATTACCTATAATAACGGTTGTGGAGCTAAAGAACAGTTGCCTTTCTGTAGGGTCTTCAACCTTAAGTAAATTCTTTCGGGGCCTCTCACAGCTGTCCCAATTGAGCCATAGCCACCTCAGTCTAAGGGCTCTGTTAAATCTTTCTAGATCTTTGATACCCAATCCTCCCTATTTTTTTGGCCTAGTGCAGGTTTTCCAGTTCACTAAACAGTGGCCTCCTCTAATGTTCTCAGGATCAGTGCTTTCCAGAGGAAGCTTCTTCTGAAAGAATCAATTTTCTTAATAACCCATTTGGGCAGAGCAAACACTGAGAGGAAGTAAGTAGGGATGGCAGTAAGCACCGACTGAACCAGCGTCTCTCTTCCTGAGTAGGAAAGAAAGTTTCTCTTCCGACCTGGCAGCCTGTCAGCAATCTTTTGCACCAGAGGTTGAAAATTGCTTTTAGAGAGATTTTTGTAATGAAGTGGTAGCCCCAAATAACAACAGGGGAAGTTTGAAAGTGTCATCCCCATCCTGGAGGTGAAGTTTAGATCTAGATTGGCACATCTGATGGGAAAGAGTAGAGTTTCGTTCATGTTGGTACAGAGACCACTAGCTTGTGCAAAAATGCTGAGAATCCAATTAGTGACAACTAAGTCTTGTTATGTTGGGTTAAGGAAGACTGCAACATCATCAGCATATAAAGATAATCTAAAAGCATCATAGCTCAAGTTGAGCTTATGCAGCAGGCCCAGCTCCTAGCCCTTCTTAAAGAGACGATGTAAAGGTTCCATAGCAAGAAGGAAGAGTAGGGGGGAAAGAGGGTCCCCTTGTCTAACTCCTTTGCAATGAAATTTTTTTTTGCCCGATTCTCCATTTAAGAGGAAGGAAGAAGAAGATGTGCACCATAAAGCTGAAATCCAATTCTTCCATCTCTGCCCAAAGCCTAAGAAAGACATGATGTCTAGGAGATATGGCCAACTGACTGTATCAAAAGCTTTGGAGATATCTAGTTTCATAAAGAATGCTGGGAATTTCTTGTTGTGCAATCTTCGAATCATTTGTTGTACATAAACAAAGTTGTCATGAATGCAACGCTTCTTAATGAAGGCCGATTGATTGATGGATATAAGGTGGTGCAGTTCTGGCCCTGGTCTGTTGGCAAGGATTTTAGAAATAATCTTAGCAAAGCTGTGAATCAAACTAATAGGTCTATAGTCTGACACTCGCTGTGGGTCATTATTCTTTGGAATCAAGACTACTAGGGCTTCATTAAGCAAGTACAGATATTGACTGTTCATATCATAGAAAAGCTCTAGGCTTGCAAAAATTCCGTCTTAATGATGTTCTAGCAGGCAGAGAAGAAACCTCCTATGTATCCATATGGTCTCGGAGCTTTCTCCTTTGGAGCATTCTTAATCACTTCCTCTACTTCTACTTCATAAAAGGGTGCATCTAGGTGAAGCAAAGATCTGGGTTGCCATCCCAAGCTTTAGAAGTTTAGCAAGAGATTCTTTGGAGAATAGGTGCCTAGGTGTTGCTGAAAATGGTCATAGATCATCTTATGTTTCTGAGGCTGTAGAGTGGCAGTCTCATTATCTGTGCAAAGGTGGTGAATGAAGTTTTTCTTTTTTCTGACATTAGCTATAAGATAGAAGTATTTTGTGTTGGCATCACCAAGTCTAAGCCAATTCAGTCGAGATCTTTGCCTGGATCGGTTCTTCTCTATTGCAGCTAGGCCTAACACTCTGCACTTCAGGAGTTTGAGAAAGTTGTGCTCTTCTAAAGTCAGTGATCTTCTTTCCTGAGCTGTTTCTAGCTTGCTTTGAGGGATAATTTTTTTGGACCAGGCTTGCAATGCTTTTGCTGTTCTATTGAGCTTAGTATGGAGGGTCACAAAGGCATTCAGATTTGCAGGAGCTGGCTTGTTCCAGGCTTCAGTAACACATTCTTGAAAACCCTCCATGTTAATCCAAAAAGACTCAAATCTGAATCTTGAGGTTATCATTGGTGAGCTCAGTGGGGTATTTAGAAGTGGGCAGTGATCAGAGGATGAGGATGAAAGAGCCTGGATAATTGGGTTGTAGAGGTTTTCCCAAAAGAGGGTGCAGAACGCTCTATCAATCCTCGTTAAGGTTGGAGAGATCTAATTATTACTCCAAGTAAATCTCCTCCTAGTTAACTCGATTTCTTTCACTTCAAGGTGGTTGAGAGCCCTTCTAAATTTCGTCATCAAACGTCGATCCATTCTGTCATTATTTTTATCTTGCTCCCTGTATATGAGATTAAAATCCCCCATAACCAGCCACTCCACACTTACTTTCTGTTTAAGGTTTTTCAGCTCTCTAATAAACATCTTCTTCTCAATGTGTCCTTG
>BCLF01000171.1:140856-151987 GCA_001602275.1 Zoysia japonica | reverse complement strand
TGTGCTGATATTTCTATTCTTTCTATGCAACAAGAAGTGAATGAATTTGAAACTCCTAATTTTTATCCATTCACTAGTGCTGAAATTAAATATTTCACACCTATTAAATGTAAAAATGATGAGCTGAAATTGCTATCTTTTCCAAACACTGTGGGTTATATTGAATATGATTCTTTTCGTGACGTTGTTACAGTAGAGAGGATAATATTTTCAAAACCTGAATTGCCTTTGTTTATTAGAACCAATTTTTATGTTATAGGCAATTATGATTCTAGAGGTGTCTTTATGGTGCATAGAGTTTATATTTGCTCAAATTTAAAGTCCTCTTGCATGATGAAAATAAATGACAAACTAGATGATGGAAATACAAAATGTCATGCCATGTCATATTTATCTAGTTTTTCTAAGACAACACACTTTATGGCTTTTCAGAAGAATGATCTTGCTGATTTTTGTGATAAAAATACTTTATATGATGCTTTAGTGTGCAAAGATGCCATGTTTGCGTCTTGCGATCTTTCTAACTATTTGTGCGCTCTTGTTATTAACTATTTACAGAAGTATCATGATACCTAAAAGAGAAAGCCGAGGACAGCTTTTCATCAACAAGAGAAGAATGATGAGATTATAAGAATCTTTGTGCCATCAAATGATTGCGTTCAAATACCCCTATGGCCTCCACCTTTCATTCAGGTTCCAGGACATGGTGGAGTCGAGGTTTAGACAATGAACTTGAGTCGAGGATGACTATAAAATAAGAAGGGGAGGATGATGAGGACATCACTCCTTTAGATACACATAAAAGTTCTCAAAGTAGTATTGATGAAACTCACCCATGACAGTTGAGATTAGAGGTAAGCTCGTTTCAAAACACATGTCTTTCATACTTTGAGAATAGATTGCTACCTAATAACTTTATTATGATTAAAAATATTGGAGAGTGTCAAACAAAATATGAAGAAGTGCTTAGAGATGCTCAATATCAGAACCGCACGTTCGACCCCGAAGGAGATCCAAACAACTCGAGTTCGAGTCTGACTCGGGCTTCTGGAGCAGCCTGCACTAAAATAGATGCCGCGGTCTCATACGAGCTCCGTTTTGGACGTTCTAGATATGGTTGAAATGCTAACAAGATAACTTTTTCAACAGAACTGGCCTCATCTCTAAATTTGACCGGAATCAGTGGAAATCTTTAAAAAAATATGATGTCCAGAAACTGCCGGGGTGCTGCGACACTATCTTTTGGCCTTTGGGTCGTGTATTTTTTCTAGGCCCATTAGTATTAGGGTTTGCCTCTAAGGTCGATCTGAACTATATAAATTCAGTAGCCGCCGTCATTAGAGATAGATTTTGATTAGTTTTCTCCTGTTTCCAAACAGTTTCGCCGTTTGACGGCTTGTTGGTTATCCAACTTCGTGATTCAATCTAGATTTCGCAAGTGAGTTGCGTTCTTCTTTGTTCTTGCTTGGGTTCTTCGATTCGCATACAGGGATCAGTTTTCATGGCGAGGTCAATCGTGTGCGCTCGATTAATAACCAAAGGAGAAGTGGTGCTGCGATTGCGAGGTTCGAATCGTGTTGATTTGAGGCCTGATCGATTGTGTGTCGCATCTTCACCAAATCGAAAATTATCACGACCTAACGGAAGATCAGGAACCTTGTACACATCAGGGCAAGTATCAATTTCCCCATAGGTTCGATGCCAATCGATGTGCTGCAACTGCACATTGGAGCGCACAGTCTCCAATTTTCATTTTGATTCATATCTCCTTCAACTGATGTTGTGTATACACATCTGATTGTACGTAGCGCTGTTTGGTAGCCTCTGAAAAAATAACTTTTCTAACTCTAGCTCTGTCATATCTCAGGGCCGTCGCGGGGCAGGGCAGGGGCAAGCAGGCCAGCTGCACAGGGCCCCCAAAAATTTTGAGGCCCTTATTTTTTAGTTTTGTGAAAAAGCATACTAGTGAAGATATGCATATGACCGCAACATAATACTTTATCTTCGTTGTGTGCTAAGTTTTTAATTCATAAATTGTATTTTTTTACTTTATCAATAGGCAGTAATACCAATTACTTATTATGTATCTTAGAAATAGAAAAAGTTTTAAAGATGGTGCTCTTGATAGATTTTTTTTAAAGAGTTTCAACATAATTTTGAATATCAAATTACAAATGCAAATGTTGATTAGCGTCATTGTAAGTTTTACATTTACCCTTTTTGTAAGCCCCGTTTGAAATGAAGAAATTTCATATGAATTTCAAAGTTTACAGGATAAGTCACAAAAAAACACAAGAAATGGAAAGGACTGTGTTACAAACGAGGCCTTAGTTATTTTTCTAATATGTGTTGTAATATGCTTTATCATCTCATAAAATTTCGTCTTAAGATTCCACTAGCATATAGAGAATTAAAAAATACAAATTACATATGGGTGTAAATTGATTCAAAATCACGTTTTGACAAGGTAAAATAAACCAAAACATAGTTTAAGAAGTTTGATGAACTTTGATTATAGCTGAGGAGAGTAAATTAGACTTTATCCTATCTCTAATACTATAAAAATATATTTTTATGTTCACATAAATAATTAAATAAATCTTTATTGTCAAATTTCAGGGCCCTGGTTTTCATTTCCACTAATAGAATAAATAATGTGGAAAATTAATTATAGATGTGCCATGTTGGATAAGTGGATTGAAAAAAAACCACATTTTTTATGGCTCGTGGTTTTACCTCCAGCTTCCCCCTAAAAATAAGCCTTATCCAAATGCATGCTACTACTCATATCCAAGAGCACCCTTTGGTCTATCAACAGATAGCTGCTCTCACAAACATGTGTCACTGATGATGAGGACATCACACCCATTCCAACCGTTGATAAACCAATCACTCGAGCTCGTGCACATGAGATCAATTATGTGATTCTGCTTATGAATAAGGGAGAGGACACAAATGCAAGAGGAGTCTTGCAAGAAGATCGCGGGCTCCTAAATAGTACCAGATTGTGACGACCACCACGACATCAAACAAACTCCGATTTTGGTGTTTAAGCACTTGTTGAAAAGCTCCTCATGTCTACTTTCCAACGAATCCAGCCTCATCATCATACCATATCAGAGTCAGAGACAATCGTCAATTTAAAACAGAAGGTGCTGCATCACCCAAAATTGGGCCGTTGGCCCGTGTATCAAGTTGAACCCATTAGGGGCGCGTCCTAGGGTTTGAGGGCAACCCCCAGCCCCCTGTGGTTGTCCTCCCCCTATTTAAAGGTCCCAGCCACCACCAAGAACACTTGGGTTTACTTTTCTGATCTTCAGTTGTATCCAACGACCACCTGTTAGACAGGCATTTGAGAACCTCACATTTGAAGAGAACTCTGGTTTGCCACATCTTGTTCTTGCTTGTTATTGGATTACTTGCAGGAATTGATCTTCGTGATCAGATTGATCTTGCTGTTTCGGCGAGGTCAATAACCATTCAGAGTTGGTTCTGCGATTGCTAAGGCGCACACGACCTATTCGTTTGTAGTCGGATCGGGAGGGTCGACTCAACCAAATCGATATTTATCATCTCACCGAAAGATCGGGCACTCAAGTACTATCAAGTGGTATCAGATTTCAGGATTCTCGATGAGATCTACACGTTCTTAATTTTAGTTTTATTTCGTTTTCCCTACTGTCCACAGAAAAGCCACAAAAAATATACTTGATTTATTCCTGCTGTCCCAAACCTTTTGGCTTTTGCATCTTCTTTTTAGTAGTTGTTTTGTTGAGTTTGTGCTGCATTTAATCGGTTAGAATTGCTGTTTAAGCCATATATTTACTTTCCATAATCATCTCATTCCACTTTCCATATTCAAAACAATCTGTTCCTTGGTAAAAAAAATCTGTAAAAGGCAGAAAGAAAAAAAAGTCTGGAAACTTTGATCCCACAAAATCTGGAAATAATCAAGGAAAATCAGGAAACAATCTTCTGAAATCCGTGTGCAATCCACGAAATCAATTAAATCCAAATCTGTTGGAAATAACAGATTCGGTTACCAGAATTTGTTGCACAAGAGAACGGCCAGATCTCCGCGATCCGTTGTTTGTTTCCTACATTTTTGCACAATTTGGAAAGATCTCTGTGTTATCTTTCCAACGGATCCCTACTTACTATAAAATTCCACCAGAGCGCGTCGCATTCACCAAAGAGCTCTAACGTCTTCTATCTGAAAATAAAGAACATACATTCATCGTTTGAGACTAGTTGTTGCATACTACATAGGGTAGGAACTTGTCGCTTTATATTGTCCTGCCTTACGTAGTCAACTAGCGTCTCTCCTAGTACTTGATGTGAGAATCTTTCCGTTGCTTACATCAGGTCACATTTATCTTAGCGCACCATTTACTACTTTTCTTTCTTGTAGCAGCAACTCATACTGATATTTTGAACACTTATTCAACATTACATTTGCTAAATTGATTATGCTAACCTTGCTACAAATTGAAACTACCCTAGCTCCACAGATTTCTACAGCAAATAGAGTTGGTGTTCCTGGCAATCGCTCCACCAATGTCCACTGGTTGACTCCGTTGGCTGCAAGTCATCATTCCTTGTATGGTAAGAACTTGATAGTGGTCCTGACCAGGGAATCCACCTCCTCTTAGTTGCAGGGCACACATTTGTTTCTCTAGTTTGTTGCTAACAATGGCAGGACCTACGGAGGAGGCCGACAAGGCGTATCCACATTCTCCTCGTACCAGGGGAATCATCATGCATTTTGAGCGGCAAGTTCGGCTACAAGTAGATGGGTTAGCAGAAGATATTCATGTCACAAATGAACGACTTGCTACTTTGGAAACCAGTCAAATTGAAACAGGTGCCACTCTTGCTGAAATGAAGACAGCACAAGCCACCGCCAACACCAACCTGGCCACCATCATGGAGCGGCTTGGGGAGCTGTCCGTACAAATTGCAAATGTCGCCCAACAACAGGCTGCCCATAGTGAGATTGGTGAACTAGCGGAAGCTGATTATGGTGGTGACAACGAGCAGGAAGCTCTTCCACGCAATAATAACCATCAAGAACGTCGTCGCCAGAATGCAAATCAGCGCGGACAACCTAAGCAAAACAACCGTCATGTGGTACGTAATCAGGATGATTCATTTGCTAATGTGAAATATAATGGCAAATATAATCTTGATGCTTATCTCGATTGGGAACTTGCTGTTGATAAAAAATTTGCATGCCATGCTGTTCCAATTGTTTCATAAGTTAGGGTTGCTACTAGTGAGTTTAAAGATTTTGCTTCCATTTGGTGGTGTGAACATTGCAGCAAACACCCTAATAATATTCCCACCACTTGGGAGGCATTAAAAGCACTCATGCATCATAGATTTGTTCTCTCATTCTATGCTCGAGATATGCTTAATAAATTGCAGCGCTTGAATCAAGAAACAAAATCTGTTGAGGAGTATTTTCAGGAGCTACAGACAGGTATGCTTCGTTGTGGCTTAGTCGAGGATGATAATGCTGAAATGTCACATTTTTTGGGAGGACTAAACCGTGACATTCAGGATATTCTTGATTTCTATGACTATAATAATATCACGCGTTTATTTCATCTTGCTTGTAAAGCTGAACGTCAAGTGCAGAGACGCAAAACAACGATGCGAGCTAACTCTTTTGCAGGACGGACCACAACGTTTAAGCATTTCACACCGTCGACTACTTCTTCACATTCGGCATCACCATCGCCAGCCAGCAGCAAAACACGAGTTTCTACACCACAATTGTCCACACCAACAATGACTCAACCTTCTCTAGATAATCCAGCACCTAGCACCTCGGTTGTCTCCACAGGACGCACAAAAGACATCCAATGTCATCGCTGCAAGGGCTATGGACATGTCATACGGGACTGTCCAAACAAGCGTGTCATAATTGTTCACGACGATGGTGAGTATTCTTCAGCTAGCGATTTTGATGAAGACACACTTTCTATGCTTGCCACTAACATTTCAGGACAGGACGAAGAACATGTTGCTGCTGATAAATATTTGAGCCTTGTCATACAACGTGTCCTCAGTACGCAGGTTGCTCCACAAGAACAAAACCAACGACACAATATGTTCCACACTAAAAGTGTAATTCAAGAGAGGTCTATTCGCATCATCATTGATGGGGGAGCTATAACAACTTGGCAAGCACAGATATAGTTGAGAAACTCGCTCTCCAGACTCGACCGCACCCCTATCCCTATCATATTCAATGGCTCAACTAAGGTGGTAAGATGAAGGTGACACGCTCTGTACGCATCCACTTTGCTATGGGTTCCTATCAAGCGTGCTCTTTACTGCTTGGTAGACCATGGCAATACGATACTGATTGTGTGCATCATGGCCGCATGAACCAATACTCACTCACCTTTAAAGGCAGGAAAATTATTTTGCATCCAATGTCTCTAGAACAGATAATTAATGATGAACTTGCTAGAGCAAACAGAGAGAACAAACATAGTGATTCGCAGATTGTGCAAAAAGAAATTAAACTAAAAGCTCCTGTTTTGCTAGCCACACATGCTGATCTCGATGAATGCAATAATGCTAGCCTTCCTTACTATGCTCTCATGTGTACACATGTATTGGTCTCACTTGATGATGTGCCGCCAGTTGTGGTACCTTCTGCTGTTACTAAGCTTTTGCAGGACTTCTCCGATGTTTTTCTGAATGATGTTCCTGCTGGTCTTCCTCCTCTTCGTGGCATTGAACACCAGATTGATCTCATTCCAGGAACATCATTGCCGAACCGCGCACCATACTGTACTAACCCGAAGGAAACAAAAGAAATTTAGCGCCAGGTACAAGAATTGCTTGATAAGGGATACATTCGTGAGTCTCTTAGTTCTTGTGCTGTCCCTGTTTTATTAGTACCCAAGAAGGATGGCTTATGGCGCATGTGCATTGATTGTCATGCCATTAATAACATTACAATTCGCTACCGTCATCCTATACCAAGGTTAGATGATATGCTTGATGAGTTAAGTGGCGCTGTTCTGTTCTCTAAGGTTGATTTGCGTAATGGGTATCATCAAATTCGCATGAAGTTAGGGGATGAATGGAAAACAGCCTTTAAAACGAAATTTGGTTTATATGAATGGCATGCCTTTTGGATTGACTAATGCTCCTAGCACTTTCATGAGATTAATGAACAAAGTTTTGCGGGCTTTCATAGGCAAGTTTGTGGTTGTTTATTTTGATGATATTCTGATCTATAGCAAGTGTTTGGAGGACCATTTGAAACATTTGCGTGCTGTTTTTGATGCTTTGCGCACTGCACGTCTTTTTGGAAACTTGGCTAAGTGTAGTTTCTGCACAGACCATGTTTCTTTTCTTGGCTATGTTGTTACCGCACAAGGTATCGAAGTGGATAGCGCCAAAATTGAAGCAATACAAAGCTGGCCATCTCCCACCACCGTGACACAGGTTTGAAGTTTTCTTGGACTTGCTGGATTCTATCGCCGATTTGTTCGTGATTTCAGCACCATCGCTGCTCCGTTGAATGAACCCACAAAAAAGGGTGTTCCCTTCTCTTGGGGTCCAGCACAAGAAGAAGCCTTCTTGATTTTAAAAGATAAGTTGACCCATGCACCCTTACTTCGGCTCCTTGATTTCACTAAAATATTTGAGCTGGAATGTGATGCTAGTGGAATTGGGTTAGGTGGTGTTTTGTTGCAGGAAGGAAAACCGGTAGCATATTTTAGTGAGAAATTAAATGGCGCTAGTTTGAACTATTCCACTTATGATAAATAACTTTTTGCGCTGGTCCGAACTCTTCAAACATGGCAGCACTACTTATGGCCTAGGGAATTCATTATTCATTCAGATCATGAATCATTGAAACACATTCGTAACCAATCAAATCTGAACCCATGCTAAATGGGTGGAATTCATTGAGTCCTTTCCTTATGTTATCAAACATAAGAAAAGAAAAGAAAATGTGATTGCTGATGCTTTATCTCGTCGCTACACCATGCTATCACAATTAGATTTCAAAATATTTAGGCTGCAAACTATGAAGGACCAGTATTGTCTTGACCCTGATTTCAAAGACATTATTCTGAATTGCAAAGAGGGCAGAACATGGGGAAAATACTTTTTGGATGATGGTTTTTTGTTCAGTGCTAACAAGCTATGCATTCCAGCTACTTCCATTCGTCTTTTGCTGTTACAGGAAGCACATGGAGGTGGACTCATGGGACATTTTGGTGTGAAGAAGACGGAGGACATCCTTGCAGATCATTTCTTTTGGCCGAAGATGCGACGTGATGTGGAAAGATTTGTTGCTCGCTGTACCGCCTGTCACAAAGCTAAGTCACGAATCAACCCCCACGGTTTGTATAGTCCTCTTCCTATCCCCACTGCTCCTTGGGAGGATATTTTGATGGATTTTGTTTTAGGATTGCCTAAAAGTAAGAAGGGGAGGGACAGCGTCTTTGCAGTTGTTGACAGATTCTCCAAAATGGCTCACTTCATTCCTTGTCACAAGAGTGATGATGCGACAAATGTTGCTGATTTGTTCTTTCGCGAAGTTGTTCGCCTACATGGCGTGCCAAAAACGATAGTTTCAGATCGTGATACAAAATTTCTTAGCCACTTTTGAAGAACTCTATAGAACAAATTGGGGACCAAGTTGCTTTTCAGCACCACTTGTCATCCCCAAACTGATGGTCAAACTGAGGTAATTAATCGAACCTTATCTGCCATGCATAGGGCTGTTCTGAAAACAAATCTAAAACTTTGGAAAGATTGTTTACCTCATGTTGAGTTTGCCTACAATCGTTCAGTACACTCTGCCACACACAAGTGTCCTTTCCAGATTGTTTATGGCTTTATTCCTCCGACACCAATTGATTTGATATCTATACCACCTTCTGATAAAGCAAATTTTGATGCCGAGAAACGTGCCCAATTTATGTTGAAAATACATGAGGAAACAAAACAGAACATTGCCCGCACAAATGCCAAGAATCAGGTTACTGGTAGTAAAGGAAAAAAGCTCATTACTTTTGAACCTGGTGATTTGGTTTGCGTACACTTAAGGAAGGATCGTTTTCCTAATTTGCACAAGTCTAAGTTGATGCCTCGTGCTAATGGTCCATTTAGAATATTGTGTAAAATTAATGATAATGCCTATAAAGTTGATCTACTTGCAGAATATGGTGTTTCTTCTACTTTCAATGTCGCAGATTTGAAACCATATGTAGGTGAAGAAGAAGAGATTTCGTCGAGAACGACTCCCATTCAAGAAGGGGAGGATGATGAGGACATCACACCCATTCCAACTGTTAATGGACCAATCACTCGAGCTCGTGCACGTGAGATCAATTATGTGATTCTGCTTATGAATAAGGGAGAGGACACAAATATAAGAGGAGTCTTGCAGGAAGATCACGGGCTCCTAAACAGTACCAGATTGTGACGACCACCACGACCTCAGACAAACTCCGATTTTAGTGTTTAAGCACTTGTTGGAAAGCTCCTCACGTCTACTTTCCAACGGATCTAGTCTCATCATCATACCATATCAGAGTCAGAGACAATCGTCATTTTAAAACAGAAGGTGCTGCATCACCCAAACTTGAGCCGTTGGTCCGTGTATCAAGTTGAGCCCATTAGAGGGCGCATCCTATGGTTTGAGGGTGACCCCCAGCCCCTCGTTCTCCCCCTGTTTAAAGATCTGAGCCGCCACCAAGAATACTTGGGTTTTCTTTTGTTATAGTTTCGCTCTTTGTAAACTTTTCTGATCTTCAGTGTCCAATAACCATCTGTTAGACAGCTATTTGAGAACCCCACATTTAAAGAGATTTTTGGTTTGCCACATCTTATTCTTGCTTATTCTTCGATTACTTGCAGGAATTGATCTTCATGATCAGGTTGATCTTGCTGTTTCGACGAGGTCAATAACCATTCGGGCACTCAACCAAACCGATATTTATCACCATCTGGTACTGTTTCGACGAGGTCAATAACCATTCAGGCACTCAGGTTCTGCGATTGCTAAAGCGCACGCGACCTGTTCGTTTGTAGTTAGATTGTGAAGGTCGACTCCACCAAACCGATATTTATCACCTCACCGAAAAATCGGGCACTCAAGTACTATCAACTGATCCACTAGGCACACTCATCAAGCTTGCGAGTTAAAACTCCAAAAAAAGACTCTCTCGATGGATGTTTTCCCAAATGATGTTCATTCTAGTTATAGCACTGCGTGAACATTCCAGATCTCTCCTATTCTCAACGTCGTTGCTACAATGTGTCATTCTGTAATGACAAATCATTTTCGAGGCTTCTAGGTAACCTAAGAGGGAGTAATCGGGAACAAGATTGCTACACCCCGATCAGCACGACTATCAGGAGTTAGGTTCAACAAGGGCAAGAGACGTTGCTATATAGTACAGTATCCTGTAGTGGATCAGAAAAAAAAGTGAAGCAGCACCTGTATGAAAATCCAACAACCGCATAGACACGAGGTAGCGCTTGGGAATTGAAAAATATTAGATGGGTTTGAAATTGGAAAATAAATGGATAATTAAGATTTAAAAACATAAATAAATGGAGGATGAAGATTTTCACTCCCATTTCCATCCCGAAACAACCCTCCATTTTCCCATCCTGAAACAACCCTCTATTTTCCCATCCCAAAACAACCCTCAGTTGAACATAAACGACATGATGACTGTGGACCCACCTATCAGCTTCCTGACAGTTAAAGAGTCCAAACAGCTTCCCATCGCCATTTCCTAGCTCGTGTTCGGCATCAACTCGCAGCCACCGCTACGTGCATGTCAACTCGTGTAGAAAACAAACGCAACATGTCAGGTGGTAACTAATGAAAAAATAGGGTTAACGAGGTTACCCTCCTGGGATCCTCGGTTGCATGTTATATAGATGGGAAAAGCCCCCACCATGGCAAGTTACATGAATTTAGGAATTACAACAATCTATTCCTAATATAGCTCAACTATCTATTTCTGTTGTAACAAACATGCAAGGTATAACCGCAGCCCCTATACATGTGCTAGACCTTTCCTTCTAACACTCCTCCTCAATCTCAGCCACTTCTAAGGTTGAGATTGTTCCTGAA
>BCLF01000171.1:126458-137964 GCA_001602275.1 Zoysia japonica | reverse complement strand
GGGTGCTGGGCCCCATACATCACTGAAAACAAGATCAAAAGCACTATCAGAAATGGTGGATGATCTAGGATATGGCAATTGGTGGCTCTTGCCTTGCTGACAGGCGTCGCAAACATGACTTTTATTGGACTCTTGTGAAACTGGGAGCTGATGATGATGAACAACTTGTTGAACTACGGCGGCAGCAGGATGTCCTAGGCGATGATGCCACAAGGACATGGTGGGCTTGATGACTCCAAGGGCCTCTTTATTTGGCGACCGCACAGGATAAAGGCCATTCTCACATTGACCTGTGAGGAGAGGTTTCCTCGTTGACTGTTCCTTAACAACAAAATGATTTGGATGAAATTCAAGAAAAACATTATTGTCACGAGTAAAACGATTAACTGATAGCAAGTTTTTGCTAGCATCAGGAACATGCAGAATATTTTTAAGATGAAGATTTGTACGTGGGGAGCGCAAAATGCCATGACCAACATGACTGATTCTCGTACCTGAGCCACTGGCAGTGTGCACTTGCTCACCACCGTGGTATTTGTCACGCACAGTGAGTCTGTCCAACTCGCTTGTGATGTGATCAGTTGCTCCCGTATCCATGTACCAATTTGAGTCTACCCCATAGGAGGTTGAGGTTGCTGATGACGCCGACTTCTGAGGCGGCGTATATGAGGTATCAAGCCTCTTGTAGCAGTCGAAGGCGGAGTGTCCTTCTTTGGTGCAGATCTGACAGAACATGCCCGGTTGAAACGGGACGCGCCTGCCACTTCCACCGCGACCGCCACCGCCGCGGTTGTTGTAGTTGTTGTTGCCACGATTGTAGCTACCGCGACCGCCGCTGTTGCGACCTCCACCTCCGCGGTTTCCGCCACCATAGTTGCGCCCTCCTCGGGACGCCAGATTTGCTGAAGACTGGTTTCCGCCGCCGCCACGCATCTCCAGACGCTGTTCGTGGCTGATGAGTTGAGCATAGAGCTCGGCGACGGTGATCGGCTCGACGCGTGCGGTGACCGCGGTCACTACGGGATCATAGTCGACGTCGAGGCCGGTGAGGATGAAGGACACCAGCTCCTCGTCTTCCAGCTTCCGGCCAGCGGATGTCATCTCATCCGCAAGGCCCTTCATTTTGCCGTAGTATTCGGCGATGGAGGATGTGCCCTTGTTGGCGGTGGCGAGGGCCATCCTTGTGGAGATCACACGCGCACGCGACTGTGAGGCGAACAATTGTTCAATGGCCGCCCACGCGCCCGCCGCTGTGTCCTCACTGTTTACTTGTCCAAGGATCTCCTTGGACATGTTGGAGAACAGATAGTTCAGCACCATCTGATCTTTCGCCATCCACGCCTCAAACTCGGGGTTAGGCTTTGGTGGCTCCTTCGAATCTTCTTGTCCCTTTTCTCGGGGAAGGAACGGGGATGGCGCCTCTGCCCCTGGATGGATGAACATCGCAAGCTACGATCCACGCAGTGCGGACAGGACCTGCGCACGCCATGATGGGAAGTTCGCTCGGCTGAGCTTTTCGTTTGTGGGCAGGAAGGTGATGGGAAAGAATGCGGCTGGCGACGCAGAGGAAGATTGAAACGCCATCTTCAGTAGTCCGGTGGGAAGAAGGCTCTGATACCATGAAAAAATAGGGTTAACGAGGTTACCCTCCTGGGATCCTCGGTTGCATGTTATATAGATGGGAAAAGCCCCCACCATGGCAAGTTACATGAATTTAGGAATTACACAATCTATTCCTAATATAGCTCAACTATCTATTTCTGTTATAACAAACATGCAAGGTATAACCGCAGCCCTATACATGTGCTAGACCTTTCCTTCTAACAACTAATACTTGCACGAGCTTTAGGGAATCATGTCACGGCCATGATCATAAATTCATGCAATTTTCAAGGAGATGTGCTACGAAAATATGAAATCCATAAAATTCAAATGGAACTCAACCTAAATAAAAAAACAGGGCATCGTCACATAAATATTAATAATTTCAGATGAGGCAGTTTTAAAGTTCAGGCCCCATTTGGTAAATATTATGATTATTGAAAAAATTGCTTGTACTTTGGATTATTCATAAAAATCACTATAGTTTATTCGCATAATATGTTCTTTTAGCCAAAAATTGCTTATTAGAATAGATTATATCAATATGGATTATATGTGGTGAGAAGAGATTAAACGGCTATATGGATTATATGTGGTAGGAAGGGACAAAATTTTTAGCTTTAGGCCGTGCCTGGGGCTAGTCGCAGTCCCATTGGCCCGGCACAGGAACAACCCATTCAAGCTGGCCTGGTCAGGCCCGTATAGCCCGTCTGGTCTGACACGACCCGACCTGGCCCACTCAACCTGTTTATCATTTTTAAAATTTTATATTAAAAATATATGTAATTTGACATATTTATGTTTAAAACTTATGATTTTTAACATTATATAATTAATTTTCAGTAATTTCTCATTAAAAAATAATATTTATTTTTTTCTCGTGCTTCAGACCGACCTAGCCCAACAGGCCCAACAACACGGCACGGATCGTGAAAAATCAACCGAACCGTGCTTGGGCGTAGCTAGTCAGCCCGTAGGCCGGCACGGCACAACCGATCAACTAGCTGGGCCATGCTAGGCCACCTCGCAGTCAGCCCAAGCCCGACCGAGCACATGATGTGCCTGCCGGTTGGCCAGATATAGCTATCTATACAAATCCTTACAAATTATTTGAGGTTATTACTTCTAATAAGCTCACAGTTCTAAAGAATGAACGAATCTTTCAAAAAGAAAGTTCAGACGCATCTAGCATTGACTTTCTTTAGGGATTCTATATGCTACATGTAAACCAATTGCATCATCTTTCAAACGTACAGATGAGACCTGTATGCACTAAATAATTACACAATGGTCGAAGGACAATCGGAAGCATTTAATAGCAAGTCCATGAAAGGTCAACAATCATACATCAACCAGACTATATTTCTAATGGTCCTATCATGTAGCAATCAACAACTCAATCTCCCACCGGCGGTAATTTGCTATTTTTGGCCCAAGGCCCTAACCTTCAGCAATCCAGAAAATAAATGACACGGTTAATTGAGAATGCCCACATATGATTTGCTGCCATAGAGCACTATTTAGATCTTCGTGATTTGAAAATATTTTCCTTGTAATATTGTAACTCATTAATGCTCTCTCTAATGTCGTCTAGCGCCCTATGGCTTTTTCCCTTCCTTGGAGCTTCCTTCCTTTCTATAAAAAGGCAAACAAGAGTAAAGTCACGTCATGCTCCATTATTGGCTATAATACTTAAAAAACTATATATCCTGACATTTTGCTACAGAAATGAACAAGTCTCTTGGCAGACAAATTTTCTTGAAGATAGGGAAAGTTCAATTGTAATAACTTTTCTGGCTCTAAGATGATTCATCAAATAGAGACCATGAACACATTGTAAGAAAATGTCGAACACTTAAGCAGAATTGAGGAGATATCACTATCAGATGCAATCAATTTCAACTTTCAGCCACTACTGAACACTGGATCGGTGGCGTATTGATTCAAATCAGTGTCAGTATTAGTATTTCGTGTTATAAGAAGTTATCTATAGGCAGAAGAATATTTGAACTAGATTGTTACTTGTTTTGAAATTTTAATAAGTGGATAACAAGGTTGGTCAACTGTGTATATGGTAGGATTAGATAAGGATCCGGTTTGTTATGTAATCCTACCATATACTCAAAACAAACTGTAAATATGTTGCCTTTGTGACCACAAAGTCATGGGTTCAAGTTCTAGAAACAGCCTCTTGTAGAAATGTACGGAAATGTTGCGTACAAAAGACAAACTGGTTGGACCGTTCCCTTGACCCTATGTAAGCAGCAGCTACGTGCAGCAGGCTGTCCTTTTTGGATAATAAAGTTGGCCAGGTGCAATATACAGTTCGAAGAATGTGGTATTCCATGGAGAAAATAAACAGCAATCACAATGGGCAAACACATCTTGTTTGTTTGCCCAACCTTGGTGCCCAGCTTTGGTAAGAAGGTAAATCCTGGCTAGAGGGGAAGGGTCGATATGGCTCTCCCTGAAGCAAGAAAATCTTTGTTACCTTGGCAAGCAAGCCTAGACTAGCATTGGGGCACAAGGTTAGGCAAAGGATCCAAACAGTTCAGATGAACGGGCTTATCCAGTGGACAGAGGTAAAAGACACAAGCATATGATGGAAATAATAACTTGACATGTTAGATTTGCATGTGAACTGACAATAGTTCTACCTTTCGGGAACCAGCGGATGCATAAAGCTGTTATACTGCTCACATCAACAATTACATGAGAAAATATGCCTGCAAGCTGTGGCATATACTTCTACAAAAAAGAAAAAAAGGAAATGTCAAGCAGAAAGTGCCTTCATATTAATTAAATCCATATAGGCAGTTCCAAGCTAACTAGATACTTTTCTTACCTTCAAAAACAGTAAATCCATATAAACAGAGTTCCCAGCTATCAATGGATTAGCTGATCCTATATACCTCCTAATAAAGTCCAGAACCTGAAAATAGCCAACAAAAGAAACATGAGTGAGGAAATGTTTCATACTTTCATGAATAGATGAACAAAAAATAGTCAGAGCAGATAAAATACAGAGTGCAGAGGTGTTCCTGCATCCCCATTAGCGAATTTTGAATGTCACAATGTTTCAACGTTGTCAAGTATATACATGTGTAGTACATATGAACTTTATGTCAGCCCGTAAAATTATTCACCATCTGAAAACTGTGCCATTTGTAATTCTTCAATCTTGATATCAAAGATGATTCTGAAAGTAATCTTTCACAGGTTTACATACCTTTAGCTGTGCTACATACTTTATTTTTAGTTTTGAATATCAGCAGCTGTAACATGTAGCATATGATGTTTCTGATAATGGGGACATGGGAACCCTGAGATCTTAGTCACCAATTAATTCCCCAAAGGACATATATCTTAGGGAAATAACATCCACAATAATGGAATGTAAATAACCCAGAACATGATAAACAGTAATTGTAGTACTGTACACTAACAGCATCACACGGACACTCCCACACGGAAAAGCACACGAGTAGCTGAAAAGGCTTGCACACATACGAGGATACATTTTGGTGCATAAGCTAAGGTACATAATGCAACATGCAATCCAGGAAACAATAAATGTTGTGAGACACAGACAAAATGAGAAATTAATGATTTAAACTAATTTGATTATATGGGCACTTTATGATATTTAGGCTTCATAGATATCAGAAAAGGAGTATCATACTTGTTTCTCTGCATCCTGCTCAGAAGTCCCACTCTTTAGTACTTGTTCCGCCAGTCCTAGATTGGATTTGTAAGCAAACGATTCAATTCCATAAATATGTCACTTTCAGAAAGATAAGATATTTACCACTTGACACGTGATGGATTTTACACCATTCATTCATGTCATCTAAGCATTCCTTACTCTGTCTTATAACCAAGTCTGGACCCTGCAAAAACAAATAAGCAACAAGTTAATTAAGCAACATATCTTAACTCATAAGTGAAATGCCAAATGAACTAACCCCGTGTATATGGTTGGCAGTAAGCAAACAATACTACTTTCACAAATCATAACCTCATAACACCTAATTAGAGGGCCATGGTCCGAGCCAACAAATGGCAGCATCAGTTTTGTATAAATGATTTAGATTACACTGTAAACTTAGAAAACATGAACACTAAGATTGAAAGGACTCAACATATGAGAAGATTGAGATAAAAGTTTCTGCACATCAAACTCAACAGCAGTCTTTCTAGTTCTTGCATTCAACGAACCACCAGAACAGTACATTTTTTCATCAAATATGCAGGAGAGCGAGTCATTGCATTAAAGAGAAAAATGGTCTATTACAGCATCACCTCTCATTCAGAACAGTACTTACATTCATAATCTAATTTCTCTATTCTCTTTTTCATACGTTTATTAAATTGAAGGGTTGCCTGATTATTAGTAAGCATACAAAAATAGATTAACATTCACAAAGTCCTGATGATATTGGCAGTCTTATTTGGAAATAACCCCTACTGAATAAAGATTACCAGCCGTACCCATCTTCACAATCAGCCTTATATAACGATTACACAAAATATCCTAAAAAAATATTCAGTTCTGAAACTAAAAATCAAGAAACACATATTACTTAAAAGGTCTTTCTTAATACTAAAAAAGATTAGCAAATCATAACATCGTACACAACATCCAAATAATTTAAATGTTTTATTTCAATATCAACCTCTATTCGTTTGGTAAGTTTACCATCTGTTATGATGCAGGCAATCTCCAATATCCGATCTTTTGTGATATCCAAACCTAAATAATCAGAGATCAATATGTTTTCCCATCAGTCTTGACATGGTGAAAGTTTGTAGAAATTTTAAGAAAAGAAACTACCATTTGACACATCTACAGTCGAATATAAAGAATTTTAACAGACAAAGTGAATTTCACAAGCCATTGTGAATGTTGAGGGGAAAATAATTTTCCCAATAACAAGTAGCTTTCGACAATAATAAAAGAAAATACAGCCTGGTGCACATAGCTCCCGTTTGGCGCAGGGTACGAGGAAGGTTCATCGCAGGATGATAAGTCAGACTAATTATGTGAAGAGAGGCAGAGGAAGACTAAAATTGAAATGGGAGGAGTCTGTGAAGTGAGATTTGAAGTATCATCAAGGAACTAGCCCTGGATAGGAGATTGTGGAGGCTATCAATTCACGTGCTTCATCTCTAGCCTACCCCAACTGGATAGGTGATTTCCAGTTTCCCCTCTTTTTTCCTTTGTCCTTTTGTTTTTTTTTCTCTCTTTTTTTTATCTTCCTTTTCCTTTTTCTTTCCCTTTTTATCATGTTTCCCTTGTGCTTCATCTCTAGCCTACCCCAACCTCCTTGGGACTAAAATGTTTTGTTGTCATTGTTTTTGTGGCTTTAGAAGTGCCTTCAAAAGTTACAAGTTTGCTGCTGTTGTGGACCCTGATATCACCGATTCACGTATATAATGGTATATATACCTGATTTCTAGAACTAAACAGAAGAATTATTGAGACTATGTGAAACGCAGTTCCAATCTTTGAGGTTTCTACTTTGCTTAAAAAGTTCAACTTCCACCTCAATGAAATTAATTGTATTTACCAATAAGATTTATTAGAGCAATATTCACCTATGAAAAATGAGTTGAAACTAAAGGAACTTCAAGTAGCTAAATATATGTAACATTACAGTAAAGGACTAGATAGTATTAAATGTTCCAGGCCAACATTTATGAACTCAATCAGATCCATCAGTTTACAATATAAGGGAGACTCACCAGTCATTTCCAAATCTATCCACACCAATGGCAACTTGTAGTCACTCGACGATGAAGTAGGGTTTCCCCCGTCATAGTTCACAATCATCGCTTCACTCTGGATACTTCTTTCTGCTCAGCAAATGTGACTCTTAAAGCTAATCAAGCAGAAACTGATTCACCCTCTCTACAAAGCGAATGTGACTCTTAAGTAGGACATAGCCAGCAAAATGTAGTGATTTCGTTTCAGCAAAAAAAAACAGGTGTAGTGAAATATATTTAAAATAAACAACAAAAAATCATTTAAATTATTTAAAAGAGCACGTTTTAACAGTTCACTTGGCTGACATGATTCCATCACTAACCCCTGCATACAAGGGCAAACCACGCAGCCTGCTAGTTGCGAGTGCATAACATAATTAACTTCTAATTAACCTGAAATGTTTTTTCATCATGTTATTTTGGTTATTTGAACTTCTAGATGTCAGCACTAAGCAGATTAGATTCGTCCTGAATTTAAGTCTATTTGGAGCATGGTGACTAAGGCATTCATTACTCGTCAAACAATTGATGGTGAACCAGACCAAGATCTCGAATGCGCTTATTTATGTCCGGTACAGTTTCTCAGCAATGTGATCTACGAGCTGTGGAGAAGGGGAACGAGGGCTGTTACCAGGCTTTGGGGCAACTACAGCAGCTTCGGGTTTGCTGGGTGCTGCCTTCTCCACTTCCTCCCTGTCATCCTCGGCGTCCAGATTGAGGACAGAAAACATGTTCGCAATGTTACTCATCTCCCCCTAATCAAGATGAATCATCAGAAAGAGAAGATTTAATCAGCCTAAACATGATTGACATCTGGGGAGGAGATGATTTCCCTACCGACAGTTGCAGGGAGGTGCGTGTGTCTTCCGCCGCCTCTACTTCCGGCAACTGAAGCGAGATGTAGAGAAAAGGGCGGTAGGCGCTGGCCGCCGGCGCGGAAGAGGGCGGCCGCGAGGAGATATGCGCTGTAGCCAAAGAGGGGGGGGGGGCAGCCCTTTTGTAAAATGGATTAATTTGATATATTGTATTATAATTTTGTGAAATTTGAAATATGCTATTGAAGTCTACGGATCATTCATTTATAGAGCTTCATCTGTCATTGATACATGAATAGCATATTTTAAAGTTTGCAAATTTGTAATAGCATGTATTACCTTTTCTCAGTTTGTCATACTTCCTATTCATTCATTGCATAATCCAACGCTCTATGATTTAAAATTATTTTCTATCTAAATTATACTAATATATTTAAAAAGCAAAATCATGAATTATGCGGTCATTACTCAACATTGATTTTGTAATAAGTGATTAGAGTCACGTATATCAAAGTTTGCCATACAAGCGGAAAGGCAGAAGATATGAATCCTGAAAACTGGTATAAGAAACGGAACAATTATTAGAAAGACCTGTGTTTTTAGAAGAAAAAAAACCAATTACTAGAAAGAATCTCATATTTTCTGCATGACTGAATTTTGAAATTCTGAGACTAGAAGTAATAATAAAAACAATCACGTTCACTATCTACTACAATAATTGGAATTCACATATGAAAAAAAATGCTCCTACATACTCACTCTAGTTTTAAAATATTGACACCGTTAATTTCTAACATCAATTTTAACTATTCATCTTATTAAAAAAAGTTTGATAAGTATAATACATTTTATTATAATTTACTTCATCATTAATGATATTTAAAACACAAGTACTTTATAAAAGTCAAAAGTGACAAGAATATAAGGACAGAGGTAATAATCTCATGTGAATAAGATAAATAGTTAAAATTGAAGTTAAAAGATAACGGTGTTAATATTTTGAAGCATTTTGATAGATTACTCTGACAGCTGAAATTTGTATGCTGTGATGATCAATTCCAAACAAAACGCTGCGAAGTATCTGTGTGGGCTTGCTGTTCTTGGGAAGTCAACAAAATGCATCATTCCAGTTTGGATCTTAACGATCATATCAATTCGTCTGACATTCGCTCAAGCAAAACCACACAAGTTACTGGTTAGTTACATGTCATTACTGAAATGATTTGAACCAAAGCAATGTGCTCTTTGAACTTCGTTTCGTGCTAAAAGCGTCCTGTGTAAACATACTATTTGTGCGGATGAAAAATGGTATAACTACGAACTCTCCATTTTTCAATATATCAGTTGACTGGAAAGCCATGTGATCTAGGATGAGGTTTGACATGCACCACTTTCGTGTCCCACACTCCAAGTGTCTCACTCTCATGCCAGTTGCTACCATTTTGATTTCTACAAGATCATACTAATAAGAATATTGCAAGACTGCGTTCCATCAATCGCAACAGTTTTAGGGAGGCAAATCTTGAATATGTACTCTGGCTTTTCCACTTTCACGCTAGGCAAAAACATTAAGACCATACACAAACTTTACATCTGGTAGAGCACCAGCTAGCCAAACCCATGGGTTTCAAATTTCAAACGTGCACAGAAATACCCGGACGGCAAATTCATGAGCAACTCCCATTAGCTGAAGGGTATTCATCCTTGATTAAAAATGGTGCACGGAAGATAATATATAGGAACAATCCCCACCCAGGCCTCTCCTAGCTGGCCTGGAGTTGTGTTTGACAAAACCTCTGGATCAAAAAAGAAAATCCAAATCTCAGCTATCCCTCATGTTCTTGTCATTATATCTTGATCAATAATCACCTGACCTACATAGAGCATGCAACACACCTTATGTCAGAACCCAGGCACAATGTTAGAAAAGTTAATTTTTTCGCACAATTAGGCCTCCTTTGGTACTCATGATTTTCGCAGGAATCTCACAGGAATCAGTTCAATTTCACAGGAAAAAATGCAGGAATCAGGAAAAATTCCTTTGTTCCAAAGGGAGCCTTAGCATGATGAACTACCATTCGAACAGCAGAACGTAAATCTGACTAGGACAAGAAAAGCGAAGAGCAATGGGTTGAACATAAATAATTTACTGGGTTCTTCAGATGCCAAAATAGAAAAAAAAGATATGTATATTGTTGTCTTGCAGATGAAATAAAATCAATCTAGAAACAGAATCAATGTAAAATGGATAAGCTCAACAGATACTACATTAGATTCTCGTGAGGATATGCTTTATCAAGTCCTAGACTGTATAATTTTACCAACACGTATTTGACTATGATGAAACTAAAACAAACAAAAAAAAGATAGCGTACTGACAAAATAACATCAACAGCACATCACAATTCACAAATAGATGAGAAGAAATAAAAGAGGAAAAGAGTTCATAAAAGTCGAATGACACAAGACTTTTCAAAGGAAACAGTCTGTAAATCAGCTGCCATAATAATAGCATGGCATGAGTAAGTATAGACAATGCACCTTTTTAGTAATTAATATTTACAGAACTGTCAAATATGTACAAATATTTTAAGGGAGCAAGCACCTCATACTGGGAGACAGAGTCTAACTAGTTGTAGCATGTGCCCTGAAGTAAAGTACCTTTATTAATGTACAAATAATGTATCGATGGAAAAGCACACCTACCCAGAGGATTCACCAGTTAAATTTGCCGGATCAAATATCTTATCATGTGTCAAAGATTGGTGTGCCTTTTGGATTGTTGGGTGCCCTGAAGCACTATTCTCCTCAATACTATGTAGTTTTGCTTCCAGAAGAGCAAGAGATGAGTCAAGTTTTACTATCTTCCTGGAAATCAAAAGACCACATTTTATCAGCATAGGCATGAGAGTCACTGGGATTTAGGATATGACTCTTAGCCCCAATATTTCAGTATACCAAAGCAAAAAGATTAGGCAATCCCTTGTGTGTACTACCTAGCAGGGAAGTGCAGCTATGAGATGTTGAGCTAGATACTACTTACAATTCATTTACAGCTAATTTATCTGGTTATAACATTTGAAATGTAGACCCATTACCCCAGCACAAAGATGTTCCTTGTCCACAAACCAATATATTTTTAGAGAAAGTTCATGGAAATGTGAAAGAAAGTAACTTCATTCTTTTCACCGACAAATGCATCACATTGGCAAAACCAACAAGAAGTATGAACGTTATCATTCATTAACCGATGACTCCAATCAAGTGATGTGAAGTTGTAACCCTTTAAAAGAAAATTAAAATTAAAATAGCTTGAAAAAAAA
>BCLF01000171.1:101614-114386 GCA_001602275.1 Zoysia japonica | reverse complement strand
GTATTCATTTTTTTTGCAGACATAAAAATAAATAAAACATGCTTAAAGTATTTCTAAGGATAAGCAATTCATAAAAAATTAATGCTATTTTCAAAATTGTTTTTGAATAGAAGGAGAGTCAAGAAATCTAAAAGTCGAAAACATAATCTCTTAAGGACAGAGGTGGTAACATTTTTTACGGGGTATTGATTTCCTAGCTGTTTGCATGCATTCCACACTTCTAAGGGGTCATGTGATCTCACTTTCTCCCAACCTTGCTGGAGAAACTGTATTATAATGTTCAGTATTTTTGTAAATTATAGTATGATGCAACACACAAAATTATAGAAAAAAGAAACGAATTGTATGAGGAGTATGGTAGAAATTTTTTACCCAAGGGCAGTGTCCCCATCTCGTACTTCAGGAGAATAAATGGGAAAGACCATCGGTTAGGAAGTTATTCTGGAAAGTACAATATATAATTTTCAAGTAATTGCGGCTGGCATTAAATTAAATATTAATATCTAATTTAATTACCACAAGGGATAATTGCACAAATTACCTCATGTACGGCTTGGAGTTTGAAATCCCCATGCAGAAAGCGTTTTTATTGAAAATCCCCACAGACTAGGATCCGTTATAAAAATCACAACAATTCACATATACTTACCTGATTCAACCCTTTTTTGTCAGTTGGAGCAATTGTTAAGGTTATTGTCGAACTAACATACATTCATGTCTATAATACTCATAGTTCTTCGTGATTCAATAAAAAACACAGATTAGATATTACCGTACATGTCAGTTTAATAAAGATCTACTATTCGGATACATTTTTTACTTAAATATAATGAAGAAGTATCAACTAAGCACTTTAATAATAGTATTTAGTTCATTGGGCTTTTTCTAACTCTATATTTGTGAAAACGTACAAAATAAGTTTCAAAGCATGTGTAAACTAGGGTATTATAGCTTCTCTTCTCGATCAAATCCTCCTCATCCCATGCATCCTCCCACACACGGGTGCATTCTCGTTGGACATTAATTATGTGTGAATCCAATGTGATACAAGTCAAGTTCCAATAAAAATTTGATAATCATGGGAGTATGCATGGGAGGAAAAATAGGAGTGAAGCCACGTTCTGGACTAGGATGGTTTGTGCAATAGGAGGTTATAATGAAGGACTTATAAACAAGGATGATTTATGTATGTTGAATGAATAGTATGTAAGTTACATTTGGGATGGTTTATGCAATTTTTTCCTTATGACCAGAGTTTACATTCGTGCTTTGCTATATTTATAATGTGGTTAGCTAGCTGTATTTTAGGCACAAATGCCAGCACCTCAACAAAGATGATAGCGACATGGTTGTGCGGTCATTCTTATGTACTTCCTTCGTCCCAAAATAAGTTTTATTCTAAGATATTTATGTTTGACCATTCATTTTATTAATTTTTTTAAAAATATAGTTTATTTTATTATGATATGATTTTATTATTAGATATACTTTAAGCACAACCTGTTTGTTTTTATATTTTTATAAAAAATTTTAATAAGACAATGGTGAAACATTGATTTCTAAATGTCAAAAAATCACTTATTTTTTGATGGAGGGAGTACTAGTTTTGGATGCACTAAAATGTACTCCCTCTATTTTCATAATTCAAGTCGTTATGAACATTGCTTTGGTCAAACATTGAAAATATAAATTACAAATAAATTTGAAATTATTAAGTTTAGAAATATAAAAATTATTTATCTTAAAAAGTAGTTTCATAGTCAAAGCTATGCTTTGAAGACCATGTCATTAACATAATTATGAGAATGAGGGAAGTGCTGAGGTAGCGGGTCATTGAAACAAAGCTCTGGTTCACAACTAAAAACTTCACTCCGCAACAACGTGAACAGTGCTCCTACTTGCGACCTGTACGTTGCATTGATTGTTTAGATTGGGTCCTACAGGGCTCCGGCTCGTCCCTTTATATATGCGTCCAGAATAAAGAAAAATTGTTTAGATTGGGTTCGAACTCAAAGAAGGCCTAGACAAAGTTTCCCGGGAGAATGTCCAGTAACTGTAGGAGTAGGCGGTATCAGGAAAACAAAACATGCGCGGACTAGAGCTCATGAAAGCTATTTCAAGAGGCTGTCTAGACTCAGGAGTGGTCACCGTGCCAGGGTAGCTTCTGTGTTACTTGGGCCTCCTACATCTGGAGCGCTCGAGGGGGCAAGAAGGTGTGCAAGGACATCTTTGAGCGGCAGCTACCTGAGCATCTCCTGCCACTAGAAGAAAACTGGTGTGTAGACAATTTACTATAGGCATTATCTAATTTGTCTCTATAAATGTTATAAAGGCATATTTTTGTGATAGTTTAAAATGTGTCTCTTGAAAAAAATGTCTTTATGAACAATAGAGGCATACTTTGAGTCATTCATTGAGGTTTCACATATAATGGAAGTAGAGACACTTTTTTGTGACAAGTTAAAAATGACTATATTTTGTAGAGACATAATTAGAGGCATCTTGTGTATACTCTTGTAGTGTGCAATATAATAATCCATATACTATATAAAAGATGTCTCTACAAGCCAATTCTCTTGTAATGTGTCAAAAAAGGCGATGCATAATTATCACGGTGGAAGACACGGTTTAAACTGCTTACTTCTTCTGATACTCTTGCTACTTGATTCTAGGATAAACTAACTGAAGATTTGTCCACCATGATCCCAATGACGCATGCAATGATTCATATTGTAATGATATTCAGATTGTTAGTAAAAAATGAGAATAGTGCCTAGCAAAGAACGGTCTCCAAAAGAATGCAGATTAAATAGTTTTGTCATAATAAATTATATTCTTTAGTGTTTAGAATTTGAATCTAGTGCATTAATTTTATATCATAAAAAAATTATGTGCTAAAATCAATTATGAATCGAATGCTTCTGCCAATCAAATAAAATATGGCTGCTATTTCTGAGCGAAGAGAGTGTTAGGAATATCATAATGAGTACATTGCACCGTAACTGTGTAAGCTTCATGACCTTTGAAGTATTGGAAACCCCAAAGGTATGAATGTTTTGGTGATTGAGTGAGAACCATGAACTAACTTGTTGGATGTAGGATTAACATATGCTTATCTCAAGAATCTACGAGTTGACTTTCTCGAGGATGATCGACAACTCATATGGTGATTGGACTCTTTATGAAGCGTCGCGGTTGGAAGTGGATCAAGGTTAAGGATGAGCTAGAGCCAAGTGTGGCTTAGTGTAGGTTTGGAGTCCATAGGAGAAACCAATACTATTAAGAGGGATTGAGTCATTTTTTTTGTCACATGAGTGTTAGGGTGTTTGAATGCTCTAGGAGTCCTCAATGGCACTAAAGTGACAAAGCACAAGTTGAGGAAGCAAGTGAAGGAAGTTGAAAACAAGATGTAAGTGAAGGATCCAAGTTTCAGCTTTGGAATAGGTTACCGGATAGTCCTGTGATATCACCGGATAGTCCTGTGACTATAAGTTTCAGCATTTCCAGAGAAGGTGAAATCAGTTGTTTCAGTGGATAAAATGGTCACTGAACAGTCCGGTGAGGTCACCGGACAGTCCGGTGACTATGGAGGATGCAAAATTTCAGAGAGGAGTTTTTGGTTGAAGAAAGTGGAAGAGATGGTCACCGGACAGTACAGTGATTATGAAGGCTGCAGGTTCTAGAGAAGGTTGCAAGCGACTACATCATCGAAGGAGTTGGTCACCGGACAGTCAGGTGAGGTCACTAGACAGTCTGGTGACTAGCAGGAGATGGATTCCAGAGAGGATGTTCTTGGAGCCTAAGATAAAGGTGGTCATGGGATAGTCCGGTGGTCAAGTCACCGGATAGTCTAGTGATTGGAAAAAACAGTTAGCTTTTTGATAACGGCTATAAACAGCTATTATAGAGTTGGTAGTCTATATATAGGCGTGTGCCAGCGCAAGAGAAGATGTCCAATGGCCAGAAGAATTGAGGGAACATCTTGCAAAAGCCAAGGGTCACCAAGGAGAGCACAAGTGGAAGATTAGAAGATCTTTAGTGCTAAAGGGAGAGTAACTAGAGTGTCCACGAATTCCTAGAGCTTGTGAGGCTAGAGAGGAGTGATAAGGCTTGTTACTCTTGGTCTATGGCAGCCTAGGCCGGTTAGGAGTCGGTGATTGAGTTTTCGTGGCGTTTGTGGAAGACGTCACAAGTTTGTGAGCGGTTTCGGGTCCTCCACTTGAAAGAGACACCAAGAGTGAGCGCCCGAGCCTTGAAGGCTTGCTCTAGCGCTTGGGTATTGTGTGCGACAGCCGGGCCACCGGTGACTTCACTTCGGGAGTGAAGTGTACCCTTGTGAGCATCGTTCCGAGAACGGCGGGAGGGACCAGGACTCCGACGGAAGTGGTTCAACAAGAAGTAGGGAAAGGCGTCATCCTTCTGAGACCTCAAAAAAAATCTTGAGCCTTCCTTTCTCTCTTTACTATTTGTTATTTACCTTCCGCTCTTTTATTCATGCAAGTAGTATTGATAGGTTGCTCCTAGTTTACTCATGGTGGCTCTCATGCTAGTGTGTCTTGTTTGATTGCTTTCATATCATAACTAGCATGTGTAGGAGTTGCTTGATGCCTTGCTTAGCTTCTAGCTAGTTTACCTTGTTTGCTATCTTTTGTCTAGCTAGCTCCTAGCCTTGTCTTTTGTTTATCTCTCTAGACTAGGTTGTTGTTCTTGTTTATTCTTAGCCTAGCTCTAGTGTTCTTTGTTGATAGCCTCTTGCATATTTGGTTGTTCCTTGAGTGTTATCTTATCTCTAGTTTGCTAGGAATTGAGTGCTAGCTCCCTAAGTTGGCGGTAAGGTATAGAAAAGTTAGAATTAATGAGTGCCCAATTCAAGCCCCAATTTCTTGGTCACTTGATCCTTACAAGTGATATCAGAGCGTAGTGCTAAAATTAGGGCTTAACCACCTATGAGAAGTGATCGAGAGTAATGGAGACACATTCTCTATCGGGGTCCGGTAGTGGCTCATGAAAGAATCGCTTACTAAGCTACCTATATGCCACAAAACCGGTAAAATCGAGGAGTTTCACTAATGACTTGTCTATCTCCTCCAGTAAGGGTGCTCTTTGTACTATCAATGATGATAATGCTAATTATGTTGAGTTACTTGAGTCCTATTCTTGCTTTCATACAAATCATGATGAAGATTTATTTGATGCTTTGCTTCGATTGCATGATCTTGTAGGAAGAATTAATTCATTCAAAGGCATGCTCAAGATAACCAATGAAGAGCTTATCAAAAGGATGCTTTTACTCAAGAAGGGAGAAAAATGCATCGCTCTTACTCTTGGAGATTATAGAGAGGAGCTCAAGACATTACCTCTTCATGTGGTAATGAAAGTGTTATTAGTCACGATGGACTTCAAGGAAGCATTGATGATCTCAAGAAGTCCTCCATGGCCCAAGTCGACAACGAGTGTCTTGACTCCACTACATCAAGCTTGATTATCGAAGAGCATGCTCATAACTTACATGAGCCCCGAGTTTGCACTATTTCTCACTCCTCTAGCAAACTTTGTTTTATTGAATATCATGATGATATTGCTAGTTCACTTATTGAGGATTCTTATTGGGCTTTATGTGATGAATTTGATAGCCTTATCATGCTACCTAATGAAACTTTGATTGATTTGTGTCTTCGCTTAGATTATCTAATCAAGTAGATCAACTCTTATCACAAGCGAAGGATCACAAATAGTGAGGCTATCAAGAAGGTTATGGAAGCTCTCTCAAATCATGAGGCTATCTCCTTGCACTTCAAAATGAAGATCTTGAAAAGATTACAATTGAAGAACTAATTGGCAAGATATCATTGAAGAATAACTCCCTTGATGAGAACATGTCCATTGGTGGTTATGACCAATTTGAAGATCAATCTACATGTTTGCACAATCTATCATCCATCAAGAAGGTTAGTGTGAGTGAATTAAGTAATATTTTGTCTACTAACCATTCTTCCTTTTTGGTCTCAAACAAGGTGGAATATGAACTCAATAGTGAAAGTCAAATGGTAAATGATCTTATGATGAAGACTTCACCTCTTCTCATGGTTGAAAGAAATGATGGATGGACTATTGACAAGGATGATAGTAGTGATGAAAGGGATGAGAAGCTCCTCACCAAGATGGAAGTCGTGGACAATGAGAAGAAGAGCCTAACACATAAGGCTTATATTGTTGGTGAATAGATCACCGATGATGATTCAAGCTCTTCTTCACCAGTGAAATGATTGCCATCACAAGCTCCTCTAATCTTCTACCACCACCTCCCACATGCTTCATGGCAAGAAGCTTGCCAGGAGTGATGAAGATGAAGAAGAAGATGAGGACGAGGATGAGGATAGTGAAGATGAAGAGCAACCCTTGTACAACGAGCTTATCCACATGCTTGAGAAAGCTCATAAAATGATCCTCAAGAAGAACAAGAAAATTGAGGTGGTAAGCAAGGAGCATGAAGTGGCGATATTTTAGGTTCGAGAGTTTGAGAGTGAGTTCAATGATCTTATGCAATCTCATCGAGCCCTACAAAAGAGTTTTGACAAGCTCAAGGGAGATCACATAGAACTCAATGAGAAACATAAGAACTTAGAACTCATTCATGAAGCTCTCAATCTTGAACTTCTCTCTTCCTCATCATCACATATCTCTAAATGCAATGCTTCTACTTCTTGTGATGAGCTTACCCTCTTCGAGAAAAGTACTTCTCTTGAGCCTTTTATTTTGAAGGAATATCATAAGCTCAAGGAAGAAAGAGAGATGGTGATGGACGGTTTTGAGAGGCTTACAAGAGGGAGGCAAATACAAAAGGATATCCTAAGCCACAACCTCATCAACAATGTCTCACGAAGAGGCTTAGGCTCCTACCCCTCCGCCATCAACATCATTGGCACGAAAGACACCATCCCCGCTTGAGAAACTTCTCTTATGACGGATGAGTACTATTGTGAGAAGTGTTGCCGTGATGGACACAAATCCAAAGAGTGCCCCAAGGTGAGTAGTTCCAAGGCATTACCTAATGCTAACCTATTCCATAAAAATGTGCACTACAAACTCTTTAGGGCAAAAGATGGAAAGGTGAAAGCAAAAACACTTGGATCACCAAACAAGAAGCGGATGATCAAGAGGATTTGGGTACCCAAGTGTATTGTCCATCAAGAAAGAGCAACACAGTTTGCTTGGGTTCCAAAAGTGAAGACTTAGAAGGATGGTGGTGATGGACCGCGTGCTAACATGAAGAACCTTGAAATCTACCACAAGTGTCATGAACTTCAACGTCCAATCCATTCATGAAGGAGGTACCCCATGGCCTTTCTAGTTGTAGTGTTTTTCTTCTATTCTATGCATGGTAGGATAGAACTCCTTTGTGAACTAGTATGTTTGCACTCCATGCATCATGTATTATTAACTAAAAAAAACACACAAAAAAAAGTCAACGCCTAACCATCTTGAGATATCCATAAGCATGGGGAAGAGCTTGAGAAGGTGGTTTGGCTATCTCAAGGCAAAGTGGTGGGCTTATGGTGAATAAGCTTGAGATAGGCCAAACTTGATGTTGAATAGGTTTCTATTATGCAATGTCCTTAAATTTACTTGCATTTATCATGGCATATTCTAGTCTTGCAAGATATTCTTGTTCATGCATTGCATAAAGGAAATAACAAAGGAGACTTTCACCGCATGTGCTTCTTTGTTTAATTTCTCTTGAGGGTGAATGAGATTCTTCAAGTGACATCATAAACGTCTCCTTATCAAAAGGTATGACTAGAACTCTTTCAATCAAGTATCTTTTGTTCTAGCTACCGGCCATAACATAGTTTAAACTATCACATGTGTCTAACACAATTATATGCATATATCTTGTCTTTCACCATAAGTATGCATAACTCTAGGGGGAGTTTAGCCTATGTTATGAGGCTTCATGATCTTGTCCAAATACCTTCCACTCAAAAGGACATGATCCATGGAGCTCTTGTGTGCATTTGACGTTTGTCTCTCTTTTGAATTTGTAAGGTCAAATGCAAGTAATATAAATAGGATGAAGAACGAGAGATAACATTCAAGAAGAACTTCATTAGGAATGTGAAGAACTATTGGAGTGAGGAAAATATCGGTTACACATTTTTTACCAACATTACAATGACAAGTACCCTCTACATCATGTGTCTCAAAGCCAAGTACTTCGTCATCAAAAGCCACTCTAAACGTTCCACCGTGCTACCATATAAGGATTCTTTTCTTTTATATCTCTTGTTTAAAATCATTGCAATCTTATTCATACCTCTTTGTGCTAATCGAAGATATAGGGTATACTCCCAATTTGTCATTCATACGACAAAGTGCATAATTCGCATAAGTTATTCAAATACTTATATGCACACATTTAGAGGGAGTCTATCCTATGTTTTAAGATTATCGAGATTAACGTATTTCTTAAAGTTTATCTTTGTCAAGTCTCATTTATGATAGAAAGGATCTACACATCAAAATGTCATGGTGCACCTCGTATTCGGATTCAAAGTCAACTAATCTAAGGAGGACACCATCATCTATGAAGAGAGTTACATCAAGTATCAAAGGATACAAGAAAGGTTAGTATGAGTTAATTAAGCAATGCTTTTGCTACTAACCTATCTTGCTTCATGGTTTTCGAGGTGAAGTAAAACAATGATGGAAACATACAATGGACTCTCACGTGCTTCGAGTGGCAACAAAATCACCATATTGGTGAACGATTTGGAAACCTTATCTCTTATGTCTTTTTGCTATCTCATTTTGTCCATTCATTGCTTTGTATCTCATTGTAAGCTTTATATATTTCCTAATTCATAGCTCCTTCACAAGGAACAAGTCTTGTTAGTTCTTTTGTGTGTAGGGACAATGGATGAATGTCAAAGTTATCACATGGATAGAGAAGAGCATGGAAATGTGAAGAGAAATTGATTTGTCTCATGTGGTATCACCCAAGGAAATAAAATATCACAAGTGATGCCACAAGGAAGAAGCAACAAGTTCTCTCTACCTCGAGCTTATTGAAGATCATTTGCTATATGAAGAAGATCATTGATAAATGTCAAAGGTGGAGAGATATGTGATCAAGAAAATGAGCTCCTTGAAGATCAACAAGTCGAACACGAAGGACAAGAGATATCCTTGATCAAGAAGTTGACTATGAAGACAACTTTTCAAATAGATGCTCAATCAAGGGGGAGACCTTGCAAAAGACTAGTAACATCATTCTTACTCTTGTCTTTCATAAGCTTATCTGCTAGTTGCTTTTACCCTTGGTTGCTCTTGTCTTTCGAATTGTAGATGACAAAGGGGATAGAAATACACTTGAGAGAAGATGGTCAAGCATGAAAAAAACGAGTCGAAGATAAGGGAGATTTCCATGACAACAATCGGTAATATCTTTCTATACTATTACATTCCTTGCCAATGTTTCCTCTATTGTTTCTCTTCTCGGGTGTTCTCTTTTTGTTGATAGATGACTAAGGGGGAGAGAAATGCACATGATCGAGGAAAGAGGAACACATGTTCGAGGAAAGAGGAATGGAAAGAAGAATGCACGTGATCAAGAATCAAGATTCGATGAAGATGAAGATGACAAAGGGAGAAATACTTCCTTCTATACTCTTATCTCTTATTTACTACTCTTTTTTCCTCTACTCTTTTGTGGTTGTTTTCTTTATTGATAGATGATGAAGAGGGAGAAAACCAAGAAGAATGAAGGAGAAAAGAAGAACAAAGAAGTAATGAATATATAAAAGTAAAATCAATCAAAGACGAAGAAAAAGTACGCTATGCACTTATCAAGGGGAAGAACAAAGCAAAGGTATGAACCCCGTGCTGTTTTGGGCTTATTGACACGAGATGGTAAGAAAACTTGGGATATCTTTTACTCTTATATGTTGTCTTATGCTTAATTTCAATGTATTTCGATATCATCTCGATAATGTTTGTCATGGTTGTCATCAATCACCAAAAAGGGGGAGATTGTAAGCTTCATGACCTTTGAAGTATTAAAAACCCCAAAGGTATGAATGTTTTGGTGATTGAGTGAGAACTATGAACTAACTTGTTGGATGTAGGATCAACATATGCTTATCTCAAAAATCTACGAGTTGGCTTCCTCGAGGATGATCGACAACTCATATGGTGATTGGACTCTTGATGTAGCGTCGCGGTTGGAAGTGGATCAAGACTAAGGATGAGCAGAGCCAAGTGTGGCTTAATGTAGGCTTTGAGTCCATAAGAGAAACCGGTACTATTAAGAGGGATTGAGTCATTTTTTTTGTCATATGAGTGTTAGGGTGTTTGGATGCTCTAGGAGTCCCCAATGGCACTAAGGTGACAAAGCACAAGTTAAGGAAGCAAGTGAAGGAAGTTGGAAACAAGATGGAAGTGAAGAATCCAAGTTTCAGCTTTGAAATAGGTCACCGGACAGTCCTGTGACTATAAGTTTCAGTATTTCTAGAAAAGGTGAAATTGGCTGTTTTAGTGGATAAAATGGTCACCGGACAGTCCGGTGACTATGTAGAATGCAAGATTTCAGAGAGGAGTTTTGGTTGAAGAAAGTGGAAGAGATGGACACCGGACAATCTGGTGAGGTCGCTTGACAATCCGATGACTATGAAGGCTATAGGTTCCAAAGATGGTTACAAGCGACTAGATCATCGAAGGAGTTAGTCACCGAACAGTCCGGTGACTAGCAGGAGATGGAGTCCAGAGAGGATGTTCTTGGAGCCTAAGACGAAGGTGGTCACCGGACAGTCCGGTGGTCAAGTCACAGGATAGTCTAGTGATTGAAAAAAAGCAGTCAGCTTTTTGACAACGGCTATAAACGGCTATTATGAAGTTGGTAGTCTATATATAGCCGTGTGCCAAAGCAAGAGAAGATGTCCAACGGCCAGAAGAATTGAGAGAACATCTTGCAAGAGCCAAGGGCCACCAAGGAGAGCACAAGTGGAAGAACTAAAGATCTTTAGTGCTAAAGGGAGAGTAACTAGAGCATCCACGCATTTGTAGAGCTTGTGAGGCTAGAGAGGAGTGATAAGGCTTGATACTCTTGGTCTATGGCAGCCTAGACCGGTTAGAAGTCAGTGATTGAGCTTTCGTGGCGTTTGTGGAAGACGTCACAAGTTTATGAGCGGTTTCGAGTCCTCCGCTTGAAAGATACACCAAGAGTGAGCGCCTGAGCCTTGAAGGCTTGCTCTAGCGCTTGGATATTGTGTGCGACAGCCGGGTCGCCGGTGACTTCTCTTCGGGAGTGAAGCGTACCCTTGTGACCATCGTTCTGAGAACGGCGGGAAGGACCGGGACTCCGACGGGAGTGGTCCAACAAGAAGTAGGGAAAGACGTCATCCTTCTGAGACCTCGAGAAAAAAATCTTGAGCCTTCCTTTCTCTCTTTACTACTTGTCATTTACCTTCCGCTCTTTTATTCAGGCAAGTAGTATTGATAGATTGCTCATGGTTCACTCATGGTGCTCTCATGCTTAGTGTGTCTTGTTTGATTGTTTTTATATCATAACTAGCTTGTGTAAGAGTTGCTTGATGCCTTGCTTAACTTCTAGCTAGTTTAACTTGTTTGCTATCCTTTGTCTAGCTAGCTTCTAACCCCGTCCTTGGTTTATCTCTCTAGACTAGGTTGTTGTTCTTGTTTATTTTTAGCTTAGCTCTAGTGTTTTTTGTTGATAGCCTCTAGTATATTAGGTTGTTTCTTGAGTGTTATCTTATCTCTAGTTTGCTAGGAATTAAGTGCTATCTCTCTAGTTGGCAGTAAGGTATAGAAAAGTTAGAATTAGTGAGTGCCCGATTCAACCTTTTTCTCGGTCACTTGATCTTTACAAACTGCAAAACGGTTGGACTTGACTAAAAATGGTTTATTATCCGTATATTGCTACAATTAGTTCTCATTTCTGTAAAATCCACAGTAACTGTGTGCACATTATAACATGCTGCAGTGTGGGTTTTTAAGCGTCTCTCAATACATTTTCCTATCTATATATATGCACATCCAAAGTCATCTCATCATATTCTTATGTTATATTCCTGAGATGGAAGAAGAATTGCGAAAGATGGTTTAGTCGATATGTAACACTTACATCACCAATGACATTGTGGTTAATTAGCAAAAAAATAGGAACTGGAGGCACTAGGAACAACAACGATACTTATAGCAAGTTCATGATGAAATATATATAAGAAAAATGTTGATGCCAAACACTTCAATTCTATGTGGCAATACTTTTGTAATGACCAATCCTTCTGTTAATTACTGTTTTGCACGAGCGGTTGCACCTCCTCAAGATAACAGGCAACAATAAACCGCTGCCTCGGTTTGCAGAACAACTGGTCATGCTGCTGTCACTTTGCTTGTCATCCTACTTACTGATGTTCCCTAAGAAGGGTGAATTTCCCGTGCATTGCTACAGGACTTTAAATGGTACTTACAAGTTACAAATGTGGGCCAATGGGAAAAAAAATATCCGTAGGTACCTGAACGCATGAACCAAATAGTTGGATGATATAGAAAATACAAAACTTATAAAAACATCATGATAAACAAATGAAACTGGTGTATTTAGATACATATACCAGTCTACCGCAAAAGGGACACAATAGAAGGTGTATCATTCCTACACGGTTGGTGTGGGTTTGATGGCATTTAGATTTCTAAGTGACTTATACTGATGCATTTAGATTCCTGCCATTCGCCACCCCAATATATATAATAG
>BCLF01000171.1:70004-99412 GCA_001602275.1 Zoysia japonica | reverse complement strand
CTGCAGAGCAGCGTAGAGGCCCCCGGTGTCGAAGGAGTTGGGTGAGGCGTGTGGCGACGTTTGCTGAAAGTGGGAGGCCATCATCGCCTGCTGGGGCTGGAACGGCGGACGTGGACCGAGGACCCCCGCGCCGGGAGCGCGGAAAGGCATCGACCATGCCTGCACCATGCCTTGCCACGGGTTGAATCCCGCGGTCCAGGGCGTGGTCTGGGTGTTGGAGTTGTTGGAGCGCGCGTTCCCGCCGCCGTTCCCGCCGTCGTTGCCTTGTTTTCGACGCCGATAGGAGCGGTTGTTGTAGCGGGTGCCACCGCCGCCGTTATTGGCGCGGTGGTTGCGTGGTGCGGAGGAGCCGTGGGTGCCGTCGGTGGAGCCGTTCCCGCCGCCGTGCCCGGAGGAGTTGGAGGACCCGTTGGAGCGGTCACCGTGTGTGACGGTGAGAGCCTGCCCAGCCTCGGCGTTAGCGTCGTGCTGGAAGCTGAGCTCCTCGAGGATGAGGAAGGAGCGGGCGCTCTGGAAAGTGTGCGGCGGGTACTTGGAGGTGATCACCGGCTTGACGTAGCGGTACCGCGGGTTGAGACCGCGGAGAAGGTTCAGCACCTGGCTTGGCTCAGAGACCGCGTGGCCGATGTCGCGAAGTTGATCGGCGAGGCGTTTCAGCTTGGTGCAGTAGTCGCTGATCGTCATGTCGCCTTGCTGCAAGGAGCGCAGCTCGGCCTCCAGGTACACGGCGCGTTGCATCTCGTTGTCCTGGAAGAGGCCGACGACGGCGTGCCACAGGGTGAACGCATCGTGGCGATCATGGCGGACGGTCTCGAAAACACCCTTGGAGACGGTGGCGAGGATCCAGTTGACGACGCAGGAATCCACTTTGTGCCACTCGTCATCACAGTCTTCATCGGGGGTGGGAGTAAGGACGTGGCTCTGGAGGCCGAACTTGCCAAGGGCGGATTCGAAGAAGTGACGCCACTGGCCGTAGTTGGCTTCATCCATATCAAGGATGACATGAACATGGTGTCTGATGGAGATGCCTTGGATTTGGGATGAGGTGGGCGCAACAGGAGCACCATCCTCGGTCTGGGAGGAGGAATCAGAGTTGTGGGAAGAATGAGTCATGGGAGCGGAAGAGGAGGTGTGGCTTAGGGAGTCTGGAAGAGGACCTGGGACTATGATACCATGTAGAATAGAAAGGCACAACTGGATACATTGTATTGATCAGCAGTGATATACATATAGGCCTTCGGCCAAGGCTATACATGCGAGCTGTACAGGCGCGAGCGGAGTCGAGCGACTATGCGTACAAAGCGGGAGCGTGGGCGCCGTGGTGACCGGGTGCGCATGCGTGCGGCAGCGCGTGCTCTACGGAGCTCTAGCTGTTGAGGACGTTGGCGAGTGCGCAGCCATGCGCACGAGGCCGTTGGAGACTCGGCTGCTGAAGACTCGGGCGGAGCTCTAGCCGTTGGCATGGCTCCGCTGACACTATCTGTTGATTAGGGTGATGAATTACGATCACGGTACAAGACACGGTTCTAACTGTTTTAATTCTCCTGATACTCCGCTATCTGATTCAGGGAGAATCTGCAAGCAAAGGGGAAAACAAAAATGGGTGCTACCAATCAAATGAAGTTAAACCGTTTCTCATAGCTTTTACAAGATGTAACGCTGAATCTCCCTGACTCAATCATATTCTGATGCGGACTAGCAGAGCACCACTACGCAGGGGGAAGCAGGGGAGAGGAGGATTGATTGGAGAAGCACATGCAGGTTATTTCGTTGGTTGTAGGTCCACGACCCGGGAATGGAGTGAATAAAGGCACATTTTCTCTCACAGGGTCACTTTGTGTTGGCAACTAATATTGATTATCTGAAAATATTCCTTAACACCAATGATCTAAAATTCAATCAGGGCCGAGCCGGCCGAATCCAGGGCCCTGTACAGAACTTTGAATCGGGGCCTACTAAACTTACAAACAGATCAATAAAATAACATAATTTTCCAAATTTTGATTCCAGTAACAAACCGCCGCTCTGATTCTCAGCAAGCAGGGATCCTATTCCATTCCTGGATCGCGGCGTCGGCGATGTGGATTGGGACTCGAGGCCCCTGAGGACCTCCTCTGGAAATCTTTTGAGGGACGAGCCTGCCAGTTTGTGTGTTGTCTCATGCTTGAAGGAAATCTTTTGAAGGACGAGTTTGCCAGTTTTTGTGCTTTCTCACACATGCAGTTTGCTCCTGTGGTATGAGAGCATCTGCAACAGTAAAAAAAATCACCAAAAAGATATCTTTTGGGCTAGCTAAAAAAGTTTAGGCTATTCTAATCACATTCTCCAACAGCTTCTCTAAATATATCTCAACATATTTTAAATTTATACCAAATCAGCAACCGATTCTACAATTAGTTGTACGTGACATAGGACTGAGACTTAGAAAGTTCTGGAGATGCACCTAAGTTTAGGAGGATTTTTGGATAACTAAGGTTTTAAATGTTTCCAATAATTTTTAGAAGGTTATTGGGAGTTGTTGAAAATGCTTTCAGAGAAAAGAATTTGGGGGCCCCTGGGAATTGGGGACCCTGTGCAAGTGCACAGCTCGCACTCCAACAGGCCTGGGCCTGAATCCAATCAGTCCCCAGGTAAAATTGCAACATGTCTGACAGGATATTTTGATATACCATGCAAAAAATAGCACTTCGACAAGCAACCACTAGATCATTTTACTTTAATATACACTGCACCATCATGCAAAAGGGCTGGACTTGACTAAAAAAAGTGTTTATGCTATATTTTGTTCTCATTATGAAGGATCAGTACAATCCACAGTAACCGAGTGCACATTTAACAACATGCATGTGACGTTTGCAGTGTTTTTAAGCAGCTTCCAATACATTTCTCTCTCTCTCTCTCTATATATATATATATATATGCACATCACATACGTTAAGTGACCCTGCCATCACCTACATCTCCTTTGTATAAATCTGGGTGGTGGCGGCACTAGAACAACAGCGACACTTAGAAGGCACCTGATGAAATGTATCCAAGAAAAATTGCCGTTGCGAGGCACTTCAATTCTTTGTGGAATTACTTTTGTAGTGACCATTAATCCTTCTGCTAATTATTACTGGTGTCATGCACGGTTGGATCTCCTCAAGAAAGCACAGAAATCAAATTGGTGGTTGATTGATATAAATAATACAAAACTTGTGAAAGCATGATAGAAAAGGTTAACCGGGTCAGATATACCATTCATGATTCCATAGACAAAAATTAGACCAATATGTATGCAGGACAACATAAAGTTTTAGGGATTAGGCATGCAACAGGCGCAATAAGTCTTTATCTGCGTCCGACTGAAATAACATGTTTAAGCAATGGAGAAACAAAAATTGGTCAGTAAGTTCATTCATACAACCATGCTAAGCAAGAAATCATCCAGACTATTCAGTGTACGTTGTTTGAGTGAGGCTCATAGCGAGATGACATTGACAAATGTTGAATCAATTCTTAAAGCAAAATAAATGAATGAATGAATGGATATTCATGTAGCTGCATGAATGCCGAGTTATTGATGCACCGTTCATACCCTATTGCAGTGTATATGGCCTCAAATTGAAAAACAAATACTGCAGGAACATGTGGACAACTGAGTAATGGAACTGATGAATTTCAGTACCATGATGACTATCCCTCCTAATCTTTGGAGTACCAGTATACCACAAAAAGGGAACATATAAGTGGCTGATACTTCAGACTTACTCTCTCTGTTTTTAAATTGATGTCACCGTTGACTTTTAACATCAATTTTAACCGTTCGTCTTATTCAAAAAAAATTAAGTTGTGATCCAAATAACTCTAATGATAAATTAAATTATAACAAAATATATGATATTTATCAAAAATATTTGAATAAGATAAATAATCAAAGTTGATATTAAAAGTCAATGGCGACATTAATTTAAGAATAGAGAGAGTATGCATTTAGATTCCTCCCATTCGCCACCCCCATAAATAGCCCTTTGAAGCTTCAACTTGCATTCATCTCGAATTACAAGGCAGGCAAGTATACCAGTACTGAGTAAAAAAAATTATTATTCATGCTAGATATAATAATCGGATATTAAAAATTATGCGGGAGTCACAGGCGTGAGGAGAGTGCTGTAAACATCAAGCAGGAAACTCTCTCGCTCATAGCGAGTTAGGGAACCAGTAACAGCGAACAATGCACATCTTTGGAGGGATCATGGTGCATCCAATAAGTATCAGTAACTATCTGTCTATGAAAATCTCCTCTCTCTCGACCTCAGGATACATCAAGGTCCGCTTATAGAGATGAATTCAAAGGAATACAAAAACTGTTTGAAACAAAATGCCTCTGGAAAGCTGCAGCAGAACAAAAAGTGATCCTATTCGGGTGGCCGGCCATGCATGAAAAAAAATCCTAACAGCTAACAATTTAGAAGCAAGAGGATGGGATAGTAACATTATATGTCCTATGTGTCTAGACAAAGCTGAAACAGTTTACTACCTGATAATTGAATGCACTAACGCCAAGAAGGTAATGAGTTTCATACAAAGTTGGATCCCCACTTCAACCACACAAGGAGCAACAACGCAAGGCACAGGAGTTGCGAAATGGCTACAACCGAAAACCGAGCGTTTGCCGAGTGTCACCCACGGCAAAGCTCACTCGGCTTAGTTTGTGACGGCAAACAGCTGTTTGTCGGGCGTTTTTTATCGTGCACTCAGCAAACCTTTTGCCGAGTGCTATATCGACACTTGGCGAAAAAAAGCACTCGGCAAAATTTAAACAGGAAAAAGCCCGAAAAAAAGCAAAAATTTTTTTTAATCGGGAGGGGCCCTCACATTTTTCGCACTAGCCGGTCGCAGTATTTTTTGCAAATCAGCCGATCACGGCCAGCCGGATTCGAACCTGCGACCTCCTCCTCGCGCGCACGCCTCTGACCACTGCACCACACTGTCAGTCACTTTATGTTTAGATTCTATTTTAGTTCCACATATATTATACTAAACTAAGTGTAAATTGCTTATTTGAGGCCCTAAACGAATTCAAATAAAAAAGTTGTCAACTACAAAGTTTCATAACTTTTCGAGATCTACAACTTTTATTTTGGTAGTTTCTCCATCTGAGGTCGTTTACAAAATTTGAATTTCAAATTTAAAAAATTCAAATGTAGTTTTCGATAACAAGATGATTTCAAATTAAAAGGTTGTAAGTTTTCTAATTTTTCGAGATCTACAACTTTTATTTTGATTGTTTCTCTATCCGAGGTCGTTTGAAAAATTTAAATTTTAAAAAAAGTCTTTGCCGAGTGTTTTTACTTTGCACTCGAAAAATAGGTATTTGCCGAGTGTTTTTGATTTTACATTCGGCAAACAAGAAACACCCGATTTTTTAATGTACATTTGAATCAACAAATTAATTCAAATTAAAAAGTGTTCAACTACAAAGTTGTATAACTTTTCAAGATCTACAACTTTTATTTTGATCATTTGTTCATCCGATGTAGTGGTAGTAATATTGTTCAAAGATTTTATATACCTTTCTTCTAATTTTATGAAACTATATGAGAGATATAGATTTTGCGAATAACGTTACTATCGCTTTGTCGAATGAAGAAATAGCCAAATAAAAGTTGTAGATCTTGAAAAGTTATACAACTTTGTAGTTGAAAACTTTTTTATTTGAATTAATTTGCTGCTTCAAAATGTGTTTTAAAAAATTGGATGTTTCTTGTTTGTCGAGCGTAAAACCAAAAACACTCGGCAAATATCTGTTTTGCTGAGTGCAGAAAAAAACATTCGGATTGCCGAGTGCAAAACCAAAAACACTCGACAAATACCTTGTTTGCCGAGTGAAAAGAAAAACACTCGGCAAACAACAAAGTTTGCGGAGTGCTTTTATTTTGTCGAGTGTTTTTCGCGTAGCTTTCGGCAAAAAGTTATTTGCCGAGTGTTCGAAGGATTGCACTCGGCAAATCTCCTGACACTCGGTAAACATCAGGTTTTCGGTAGTGACTGAAGTTATGAAAAAACAGCGTAGAACGAACATCACAGGGGCACTCCTATATACTTGATGGAATGTATGGAAAAAAAGAAACTGAAAAATCTTCCAAGGATTAGAAAAGAACCCTTGCAGTTAGCTCTACTTGACAAAGAGGAGTGGGATCAATACAATCTGGCGATGACAGGAACCACCTTCGCTGTTGGAAGCGCAGCTGAAACCAACTGAAAACCTCCGTACCCAGTAAAGGGCGACAACAGTTATGGACCTCCCAGACTGTAGGGTGCTTGAGTGTCAAGCTGCGCTCTGTTTTTTTATTTTTTATTTTTTGATTGTTCCTGTCGCAAAGCTTTTAGCAGCATAAGCTGCGACCTGTGCTGTGTGTTGTTCTATTTCTTGTACTTTCTCTCCTTCGCTAATGAAATGGCAGAGCACCTGCTTTTTTCCTTCAAAAAAAAAAAATCTTTTCTCTCTGTACCACCATGATCCACCACTCCAGCGGCATGATTGAGGATATCCTCTAGTATGCGCTGGTTCCGCAGATGGAATCCTCTATTTTACCACCACTTCCTTGTATGATAGCAACAATGACAGATGGCTCGTGTCCGTGGATTGAAGTGTTCCGTACTGCAGTTCATACACGCAGCCAATGCTGCCTGCCAATCCTTCCTAGCAATAACATGCTTTGCATATATTATATCTCTGGAAACCAGTTTCAACTATTTACATGGAGATGAGAGGAGCAAAAATTGTTCCACTTGGTATAGTAGATGAATCTAAAGCTTGAATATCTAGATGACACTGAACTTCTGTATACGTTTTTGAATTTTGAAAACATTCCTCAATTCGATGTTGAAATGTTTGAATAGCAAGTTTGGATGTTTGGTGGCACCCACAATTGGCCAAGTTATTTCAATGGAAAGCACAAGCCGAGCATGGTGAGTACCATTGGCGAACACAAAGCCCATCGTCTGGGCACTCAAAATATGCAACATGCAAGGTAAAAAAAGAAATTCAATGCAAAAAATTGTTGAGAATTATTAGTGTTACAGCTAGAACCCATTAAAGGGTGCCCACACGATTTAGCTTCTATCGTTGAAACAGTCAGATATTATTTCTTTGCTTTATAGTTTGATTATGTGAATAGACGTCTGCTTTTATGATTACGAGAAATTTCCATAGTTATACATAATATCACTTGATGGATTCGTATAAGCTAAATTTGAACTTATCTTCTTTTAGCCCACATCTCCATGAGGGCCAGCTCAAATCAGGTCTTGGGAATGTGGCTAATTAAAGGACAACACAATTACAAGTCCAACAATCGGTGGAGGATATAATAAAGAGAAAATCCCTCCCATGGGATGGTGCGAACATAACAATGACAGAGTTACCGATAAAAGGCCTTGGATAGCACTTGAGAAAGGCTGGAAGGCAGTGGAGGTTGATGGTGCATTTGTCTTCCAAACCTAAAGGCGGGGATAGAAGCAGTGGCACAAGATTTCCATCATGTATTGCTAAGCTTGTGGCACATGCATGATTGTAAGTCTCTGTCTAGCTAATTAATAAAGCTCTTTTTAGCTGCAAAAGCTCTCTTTTCTTTTAAAATGTAGAGAAGTATTCTAGAGAATTGCAGCTAGAACTAAAAGCATTCAGCATACAATGAACAAAATAAATTGAGTGTTATACATAAGAATTAGAATTTATTGTAAATATGATATTGTCCTTTTTTCATATATTACATATTATCGATGAAAGTTCGCAGACAGCATGCGTCACTAGCTAGTGTGACTAGTTATTTTTTAGAAATAACAACCTGGAACAACATAGGCCTTAAAACTGTAGCCTTACTTATTAACAACACGTGGACATCTTATTTTTAGGTAGAAAACGCAGACTTAATATATACGAAGAAACATCTGAGCATTATGGGTAGATCTCAATAACTGAAATGGGACCCAATATTTGCATGATCTTGTAGTTGTCACTGAATCCTGCAGCGGAAAATAACTTCTTCCATTCACTTTCCCCTCGTTCCACCCCATTGATGTACATCATGAACAGGTTCTGTGAGGCTTCCATCTCACTGATTTTTGTGTTTCCCTGGAGCGACCCTCTCACCATATCTATGATTATCACTTTTCCCCCATCATTTCTAGCAGGGATTGCTTCCTTGCAACGTTTTAGAATCTTGATGCAATCATCATCACCCCAGTCATGCAAAATATTCTAGAATATATAAAAAAGACATTAATTGATGAAGAGAGAAGAGAAACCATTGAATAAAATTATAAAAGATGATGAAAATAACATATTCACAACAACACTGTTTCATAAAGCATCTAGAAATTTCTCGTGAAAAAAATAGTTATGGTATATATTCTCTGTCACATCAGATCCCGTTAATTTGAACCATCGACTAGTATTTGGTTTCATTCAATTACAAACCCCAATACTAGCAGCTGTAACACTAATAAATATTAGCAATTATACTTTTTCAAAAGAGCTATTCCACATGCTGAACATAGTTGTCGATTTGATGAACATAGTTGTTGATTTGATTAAAAGAACATATATTCTGCGGAGTAAAGGGAGTTATTAAGGTTGCAACTAGCAAGCATTGACTCTTTGTAAATGATGTGATCAATATCAATACCTTGAGTAAGACGGCATCAGCAGGTGGAATGGACTCAAACATGTCGCCAGCGACGAATTGCAGATTGCCGTCACCATTGATACCTTGATTAATCACATGGGGAAGGTCTAGGACAGTGCACTTGATGCGTGGAAACGAGGACGCGAGGACCTGCGCAGCCGCGCCGCGGCCTCCACCCACATCAACCAGTGACTTCAACCCGCGGAAGATATGGCCCTTGTCTAGAATGACGACTTCAAGGAAGATTTGGCTATCAGCGACCATGGAGCCATTCAGTATTCTATTGAACGTGGCATCCTTGCTCGCCATCTCCCACTGTGGGCAGCCATGTGACAGCTCAAATAGAGAGCCGCTGACCGCCGGCTCGCACCTAAGCCAGTCGCTCATGCTGAAGAATGAGGAGACGACGAGAGGGCTCACCAGGAACGGTACCATGGGAGAGAGATTGCGCTCGCCCACTAAGAAGCGGCCCGGAGTTGTTAACCTGTACATGACAGCACCGTTGCTGTCTTCCCCAGTACTGAACATACCTGAAGAGCTAAGCAGCTCCATCACGCGCTGGAGGTCCGAGATCTTGGCTGGATGCACCGCAGTGTCAGTTACAATGTCAGCAAGGGTGGCTGCACCGCCGCGGCGGTGGATAACGTCGGGGATGCCAAGATCCACGGCGCACTTGAGGGCCATTGACTTGACATAACCTATCATGTGGTTGTGAAACTCGGTAAGAGCTACAAGCAAGTCCTGTGGACTCACTTCCGCTAAGAGTCTAAGCGCCATGTTTCAAACTTCACACAAGATTGTATGTGCAAATCCTTGGTCCAGGCCCAGTGCCTACCACAACCTTATATAAGTATTGAACATTGAACGTGCCACGTTGGCAAGTCGCCTGAAAACAGAACGTTTCAATCGACGATAACCCTGGGAGAAAAAAATATCCTGCTATAGCTAGCTATCACGTACTAGAGCTGATTGAGATAGGCTAAGATATTTGTATGTATAGCTAAGCTAGCTCTATCATAATTTAGCTCCCGCTATTAGCTGTTTGAGATGATGCTGTTTGAGATGATATTGCTAAATTTCTTAGTCGCGATTTTTCCTCGATAATAATGATGAGGATCAGATGGATAAATAAGGAATGTCTTTTGTACCTCCCTAAATAAGACAATTGTAACAAGGTAATAGAAAATGAATTGGAACACAGCCTAATTATAACAAGTTTGGTGCCTTCTTTATATGCACGGGAACAAATAGCACATTCTATGTGATAAGCGAAAGAGTGCTCCAATGACTTTCTTATTGTCCATTTGTCAGCAAAAGATTTGCCCTTGCTCCTTAGTACGGTACGAAACTAAAGTATGCATGCTTATTTATATAGCTCCCATCAACTATAGACAGTGCTTAATCCTCATATCAACAACTAAAGAGTGCTTGCTTTGGGTACTCAATACCCATAATTTTTGGCAGAATGTAAAAATCCTTCTTCTATACTAGTAGATTCTTTCCAATCAGTAGCAACATAAATGTGTTGGGTATAGTCACACATTTAGAAATGGATGACGAGAGAACCTGATTTATACTACCTCCGTTCCAATATATAAGCAATTTTTGGTCAGAACTTCAGATCGAAATCAGGAGCATCATTTCATTGAAACTTTCGCAAGTACCATGACTTTCAGCAGTAGTTTTAAACTTGAAGGAATTTTAGATATCCACGAGTGAGTTGTGAATATCCATAAGATATGTCATCATTCAATTCATTGCACCCTTCTATGGCAAGAACATTTATAATTGCCCAGCTGCTACCGGTATTGACAGATGTGTGAATTGGGATGCCAAGTTTCCATATGTCATTTTCTTTTGGTCTCAACACTCCTTGCTATCTACCCCGTCATCTTTTATTTCATAATACTAATCATACATTAACTTTGAACGATTGAGTGATTGTTTATGATGGGAGCTACAATAATTTGGTTGTCATTGATTGCTAAGCTAGGTTGATGCCTGTGCAGTGGAGCAGAAGGAACTGAGATATCATTCGTATGCATTGTGACATTTTCATCCCAATTTGCTAACTACAATCTTCAAAGATCCAATCAACTGCAGTACAACACAATCTGGCCCTTGTTCTTGGCTGTAATTTCATTTCATGGGAGATGAAGGCCGATCCAAAAAAGTCGTACAAATAAAAAACTACGTCTATTGACCCATTTAGATACATTAGGATTGTTGGATAAAAAAAGAATAGTAGGCAAAGTACTTTTGATGCAGCGCTGTAAGATGCAGCCTTCCTGAAGTTTTTATTATAGATGATATAGTTACTCCCTGCGTTCCAAAATATAAGCATTTCTAGGTTTGGTAAAAATCAAATTGTTTTAACTTAGACTATAAATAATAAGAATTAATAATGTTTTATCATATATAAATTATATTTCTGAGTGCATCGTGACACATAATTTATTATGTGTAATTCTTTATATTAGAAATTATTTAATTTTTTTAGATCGTAGTCAAGGCTTAAAGAATTTGAGACCAAATCCATAAATGCTTATATTTTAGAAGGGATGTAATAAAATACATGGTGGTTCTGACCTTCGGATGGTCGGACTGTGTCTTCAGATGATTCCGACCCTCGGACGGTCAGACCGCGTCTTCCAAACTTAGTAATCTAGAGGGGTCGGATTATCCACGGATTCTGATGGGGCCCACAGTGTGATGGCCCGCTCTTCATCGTTGGACCTCCTAAGTGGGTCGGGACCAGAGGTACCCGAGACTAATGATCCTGATAGCAGCCTCCGAGCTCCGCATCGCTTGCTATCATGTTGAAGTGGCGCGAGGCTTAAGGGCCCCTTTGGCAGAGCTTCCAGCTCTTGATTCTCAGGCAGAATCAGGGGAGCTCTGCCAAACGTAGTTTTTCAAAAAAAGTGTTTTTTGTCGGATTCTGTGAAGTGATTCTTTGAAATGATCTAAGGGGCTGGGAGTTGAAAAAAGTAGCTTCTCCTGATTCGATGAAGTTATTCTCTATCCTAATTCTAAGAGTCCTAGAGAATCACTTTCAGCCATAGAATCACTTCACATGAAAATCCGGAGTGAATCCAAAGAATCAGGAGCTAGGAGCTTTGTCAAAGGGGCCCTAACTATGATGGTCTCCATATTGTGTGGTTGATCTTTGGTGATTGGTCCTGCGGTAGCGCGCAAGCGCGCCCGCAGGGTGTAGCCCCCGAGCCCCCGAGCAGCTTAGAGAGGCATAGCCCCCGAGCCCCCCATGGGTCTGAAGAAAATGAGTTAGATTCGGTCGAGGCGTCTCACTCTCTCCTTTGGTAGACGCCGGATCACTTCCCGAACTGGACCCATTTGACCATCATGGGTTGGGATCTAGCTTGGTTCGGGGTCGATCCCCGAGGCTCGTGAGTAAGTGCCTAGGTCGGACCAGACAGACTGGTCGGCTTCCGTGATCAGCATAGTGCCTAGGTCGTACCAGGCAGACTGGTCGGCTTTTGTGATCAGCACAGTTGGCATGGGTCAGACCGAATAGGTTGGTCGGCTTCCATGGTTGACATTATGCTTGGATTGGACCAGACGGATTGCTCAGTTACCCTCTTAGCATCCTCGGATTGCACAGGAGTTCTGGTCCCACCGGGCAGCCGAAGAGTGTCGCGGATGGGTCCAGCTGTTGGGATCATATACTCTGAGTACCTACGGCCCCAAGCTAAATAAGAGAGCCCAGCAGACGACCGCAGCCCATAGGCCGAGAATGCAACCTACGAAGAACTTCGCCGCGTCAAGACCCAGAGAAACGATCTGACCCCTTAGGGTCGGGACAACCCGAAGACGTCATATAGCTCCCGACGGCCAGACTCGCCCGAAGGCATCGACCCGACCACCTCGGGGTCGGGACTGGTAACGACAAAAGCTAGTCGACCAATAGTCGAAGGATCACCTCACGACCTGACCCTACGAGGGTCGGCCACCGTCTTAGCGACCAACGCCTGACAAGCGCAGAGATCCCTGACGACATACAATGGGAGGTAAAGCAACCCAGCAGGAGGTAAAGCAACCGAGCGGGCGGTAAAGCAAACGGTAAAGCAACCTTTGTCCCCTGGCGCTGGACAAAAGGATAATCGAAGGACATCGACAAGCAGCTCTAACGCTCAGAGGTGCCAGAGAATCAATTTATTAGAAGACCGCGACCTCACCCGTCAGGGGGCCTCTAGTTTCATAGGCGCCAAGCCTTGTAACCCCGGTCGACCCCTATATAAAGGGAGCACTGGGGACCTTGGACGACAAGTTCTGAAGATAGAGTTTACAGCTACACACATCACATATGCGTGCTAGGGTTCTTGCTTGTGCAAGGACTCTTCCACCATTGTAACCCTGTTACGAGCTTATACGATCCACTCTTTCTTGAAACGTAGGGTATTACACCTCCGCGGTGGCCCGAGCAGGTTAATCTCTTGAGTCCTCCGTAGACTTGGCCACATCGGCAGAAAGAACTCACAAACCCCTCTCCGCATACGTAGATCATACCGTGCCGGTGAGCAAAACACCGACACCAGCGATCAGAGAAATGCTGCATGCAGGCGGTTCGTTGGTCATTGGATCGTTCCTTTGAATAGATATGGACCACACGTGTGCAGACCGTGATCGGACGGTTCTGCAACACCGCATGGACAGCGAATTTGTGGTCTTGGAATATGGAGCCGTCCCTCACGACGAGAATGCGCGAGGGGATCGAACGGCCTTCACGGTGCGATGCTTCGTGCGTGGTGCTCGAGGCACCCACCGATCATTTAAGCTGGTGTCAGGCGTGTGTGTGAAACTTTTGTTTGACAGAGATGCCGATATGTTGCCTTGGCCCACCCGTCGGTGGATGACGGTTGAAGCGGGGGCATCCATTAGTTTGAATCACTCCATCATTCATGGTTAATGCGCACATCGCGTCGTGCGGGCTCTGAGGCGTGGGGCAAAACCATCCGCTCCCATCCTATAAAAGGACATGAAAAGGCTGTTCAACTCTGCTCCACTAGGTCCTCGAATCCCTGGTCGAAAAAGGGGTCCTCCAGCCGCAGGCGCTCATGAACTGGCATCCGGCGAAGGACGACAAGGTGCCGATGCCGGCCGCCCACCAGGTGGTCAGCTTCGTTGACTTCCATGTGCGCGGACTCGCTTTGCCGTGCTTGATTTCTTTCGCAACCTTCTATTCTTCTACGGCATTGGACTGCATCACCTCAATCCGCACAGGGTGCTGCACATCGCCACTTTTATCTCGTTGTGCGAGATGTACTTGGAGATCTCCCATTTTTCACTCTGGAAGTATTTCTTCCACATCATCATTGACAATGACCCACGCGTCGTCGGTGGCGCCAGCATCCAACCCCACAGCGGGCATGCGCGGGAGCAAGTTTAGCTACCTCTCCCGGGCTTGCTACAGGGGTGGCACGAAACGTGGTTTTGCATCAACAACTCTGCAGGAACTCTCGACGTTCCATGATGAGGTTCCGGTGGTTCATGAGTCGTGGTCCGTGAAGCCCTTGGCTACAGAGATCGAGGCGCTGCAGCAGATTCTGCGGTGCGTCGTAGAGCTGAGGGGCAAAGGTCAAACCGGCGCCGAGCTGGTCCTCGGGGGTCACATCTACGCAAGGGGAGGTCTCCGAGGTTGAAGAGGAAGAGACCCGACCGCAGGAGGTGGCACCGTAGATTGCGTCGCCTCCTCCTGTGCTGGGTTATAAGCCGCTGGCCGCCGAGCCGGCTGTTGAGGAAGAAATGAGGCCATCTCCTCCGGCCATGGACGCTGAGGGTCGGGAGGAGGTAGGCACCAAGGAGGGCAGACAGGAGCTGCCTCCGACCATCATCGTTGGAGGCGAGGAGGACATTGGCGCCAGCGGTGATGTGGTGCCTGCAATGAGGACCATGGTGGTGGCCACGACGATTGCCGCTACACCTCCGCCCTCGGATCCTCGAGGGTCGGGGTGGGTCTTGATGTCCCTTTGGGGGACACGGCGATCCTGGCCTGGCTGCACTACGATGTCTAGGTTAATGTGGTCCGTCAGCTAGTTCTGGCCGCTGGTGCGAGCTGCAGGCGGAGATAGCGTCACTCCATGAGGAGCTGGACAAGGCCCGAGCCAACGTCCTCCTGGCGAGGTGTGGCCGGGACGCGTCCGTTGAGGATGCGCACCATCACCACCACGCGGCCTCTCAGGCTCAGGAGCACCGCGAGGTCGTGATCCACGACGCCATCCGGCCCGAGCGGGGGCCGACCAGCTCCGAGCTGAGAAGGCCAAAGTTTCAGCCGAGCTTGCCACCAGCATGCAGGCCGTGGAGCGTAAGTTCACCTATCTTCTCCGGTCTTTGTTATGTTGAGGTTGATGATGCTCTTGTCTTGTTCTGGGTTTCAACTTCAGGTCAACTCCCAGGCCTCAGAGATGGAGGTACCCTGGGGTGCCACGAATGCCGCTGAGGGGCCAGCGTGGCCGCCAAGGGCATGGTTGCGCAGCTGCACAAGGAGGTGCAGGCCACCAAGGTGGCCGCCGTTACCTCCATCCAGGAAAACCGGCAGACTTCAGAGGCCATGGTTGCCAGCTTCGAGGGGAGCTGGAAGAGGCCAAGGGCACCGCTGCTGTCGCCGTGGAGGAGCGTAACGATAAGTGTTATTCATCCTTGTTTCCCTGTTAATTTATGGTGATGTTGGAGAACTAATTTGTTGATTGTTGATGCAGAGTTGCGGCGCGAGTTCCGCCGCCTGAGGTCCGATGTCGCGTTCCTCCTCGGGCGGCTGTTCGCGGACGTCTCCGAGGACACCATCACCGTGGTGCATATGAGCCGCGTCCTGCGTAAGCTGCCCAGGATCGTCAAGTCCGTGGCGCACCATACGCTCGAAGACGAGAGTTCGCTGACACTGGCTCAGGTTAGGTCACACTTCCCGGACATGGACCTTGGGGTCGTTGCGGATGGCTTCGCGGCAGGGATGATGGATGAGCAGGTTGATGAGCTTGTGCCCGCGGTGCAGCCTCTGGCGCGTTGGCTCTGCTCGGCCTTCAATTCAGCGATGTTCCTGTGGGATCGGTTCGGTCAGGTGCCTCCCATGGATAGCTCGCAGGGTTAGACTAGTTTTATTTTGTGGTGCTTTCAGCGCCCACTTTTGAAGTTCTGTAAATAAGATGACCCTTGTTTTGTCCAAGTAAACTTGCTGTTTCTTGCGTTTTCAAGATTCCATTGGGCGTAGCTGAGTGACTAGGTTAGGTATAGCTTGCAGGGTTGAAGTTCATGTTCAATATAGCTGCAATGCATTCACTGGCCACGGGTCATCAATGTTAGCCACGAGGAAAACTTAATCGAGAGCGCCTGCAGTTTACTCATTCATCCGAGGGTCGCCCGAGTGCTTCGGCTAAGTTGTGTTGACCCGGGGGGAACGTTCTAGGTTTGCGCTGGTGCGCGTAGGGACTTAGCCTCTAAAATGCCCGGATCGGGAAATGGTCCCAAGATACGAGGCATGGAGCCTAAGAACAAAAAGTTAGGGGGGTCAGACCGCCAGGTTGCTCGAGGTTAAGTTACGCCGACACATAGGAACGCTCGAGGTTCAATCCTGCGCGGGTTCGGGACTTAACTTTTGAGGTTTCAGGCGGGAGGCTCGGAGCATGACCCGCGAGAGTTCCACGGCCCCACAATCTTAGTGTTAGAAACTTCGAAGTTTCGTGTGCATTCAATCGGACCTAGCAAAACCTAGGTGATGGAGCCCCTGAGCGGTGGGGACAGCCTCTTGGCTGTGCCTCGTCGCTCAGAGCAGAAATGGATAGTGAGTCAAAATTCCTCGGAAGCTTTTCACTTAGCTGAAATAATTAGGGGTAGAAACGATGCAATTGCTTGATGTTCCACGAGTTGACGAGTTCATTACCATTCTGGTCAACCAGCTTGTAGGCGCTGGGCCTCAAAACTCGCTTGATGACGTACAATCGTTCCCAAGGCGGTGACAGCTTGTGTTGGCCAACTTTGGTCTGCACTCTCTGGAAGACTAGGTCCCGTACGCAGAAGGCCCGACCCTTGATTCATTGTGTGTGTAGTCGGCAAAGGCTCTGCTGGTACTTGGCAAAGTGGAGGATGGCCACGTCGCGAGCTTCGTCTAGCTGGTCTAGGGCGTCTTGTCGTGCCTCTTCCGACCTTATCTCGTCATAGGAGCGCACCCTTGGTGAGTCGAAGTAAGGTCGGTCGGGAGTATAACCTCCACCCCGAAGGTCATGAAGAACGGAGTGAAGCCTATCATTCTGTTTGGGGTCGTACGCAGGCTCTACAGCATGGAGGGAAGCTCCTGAACCCATCTTTCGGTTGCCTACTTAATGGTTTCGTAGAGTCGAGGCTTGAGCCCCTAGAGCACCATTTCATTGGCGTGCTCGACCTGCCCGTTGGTCCTCGGGTGGGCCACGGATGCGAAGTCAAGACAGATGCGGTACTCCTTACGAATTCTTGAAATTCTCGATCGGTGAATTGCCGACCGTCGTTGGTGATGATGAAGTTCGAAACCCCCGAACTGGCATATGATGTCATAGAAGAAGTCAATCGCTTGGCCAGCAGTGATACTTGGGACTGCCTTGGCTTCAATCCACTTAGTGAATTTATTGACGGTGACGAAGAGGTGGGTAAAGCCCATGGGCCTTTCGGAAAGGCCCGAGGATGTTGAGCCCCCACACCGAGAACGACCAAGTGATGGGGATTGTCTGGAGCTCTTGGGCCGGTAGATGCGTCTGTTGGGCATAGAGCTGGCAGCCTCGGCACAAGCGGACCAACTGTTCGACGTTCGAGACCGCCGTAGGCCAGTAGAAACCTTGCCAGAAAGCTTTTCCGACTAGGGTCCTCGGGGTGGTATGATGTCCGCACATGCCTGAGTGAATATCTTCCAAGAGTTGCTGACCATCTCGTGAGGGATACAACGTTGGAGCACGCCGCTCGCGCTCCTCTTGTAAAGTTCGTCAGCGACCAAGACATAGGCCTTGGCTATCGGTTGACACATCTCGCTTCATTGGTGTCGGTCAGAAGGCTGCCATCCCGGAGGAAGGCGAAAATATCCTGGGACCAGTCCGAGATGATGGCCATGACCTTCGACCCTAGGGTCTGGGGCCGGTTGCTAATTGTAGTCTCTGTCATTGGGTCGGAGGTTTCGTCTTCAATCTTGATGGTAGGCTTGGTGAGGCTATAAAGGAAGATGTCGTCAGGGATAGCGTCTCATCCTGAGGCCATCTTGGCAAGCGTGTCGGCTGCTTCGTTGTCACGACGTGGAACGTGGTGAAGTTCGAGCCCGTCGAACTTATCCTCGAGCTTGTGGATTTCCTAGCAGTAGGCCTCCATCTTCGGGTCTCAGCAGCTTGATTCCTTCATCACCTGGAGAGCTTCGTATTCAACGATGTTGTTGGAGGCGCAAAAATGTATTTGCAGCACGTACCAAAACCTGTCGCCCTTTGGAGAGATGAGGATAACACCAGTCACTGAGCCTTTGAGCATGTAGGAGCCGTCGAAGTACATCACTCAATGCTCGAGGTCGTCGGGGTCGGCGGTTCTTGAGCTTCGGTCAACTTGGTGACGAAGTCGGTGAGAATCTGAGACGATAGCTTCATGAGGCACATAGGAGATTTCATATCCCATGAACTTCATCCCCCACGTCGCGATCCTCTTGTTCGCGTCCTTGCTGTTGATGATCTCCCTGAGGGGAAGTTCCCACTCGGATGGGGTGGCTGTCGAAGTAGTGGCGTAGCTTGCGCTTGGTGGTGAGTATCGCGTAGGGGAGTTGGGTGTACCGTGTCTTGAGTCAGCGAGCACTTCGACGACGAGCATTGTGCTGATGACCTTATTTGTTGCCGAGATGTACAGGAGCAGAGGTTTATTGAGGTCAGAGAAGCTAGGATCGGCAGTGTCAAAAGAAGAGTTTGGAGCCACTCGAACGCATTCTGAGCCTCATCAGTCTAGGCGAATTGGTCGGATTTCCGTAGGAGTTGATAGAAGGGCGTGGACCTCTCTCTAAGCCTAGAGATGAAACGGCTGAAGGCCGCTAGACACCCAGTAAGCTTCTGTACACCCTTCACATTCTTGATGGGACCGAGATTCCTGATCGTCGTGATCTTCTTGGGATTGGCTTCGATGCCATGCTTAGATATCATGAACCCGAGCAGCTTGCCGGAGGGGACTTCGAAGATACATTTCTCAGTGTTGAGCTTGATGCGGTACTGGCGAAGGTTCATGAATGTCTCCTCCAGGTTTTCGATCAGGTCGGAGGCCTTTCGGGACTCGATGACGATGTCGTGAACATAGACTTTGAGGTTCCGACTCAACTGATCTTGGAAACACTTCTTGATACAGCGCTGGTTGGTCGCGTTTGCATTCTTGGGTCTGAAGGGCATGGTGACTTAGCAAAGGAGCCGAACGGTGTGATGAAAGATGTGGCCAGTTGGTTCGAACCGTGCATAGAGATCTGATGGTACCTAGAGTATGCATCGAGAAAACTAAGGTTCTCACAACTGGCCGTGGAGTCGACCACCTGATTGATTAACGGCAGAGGGAATGGATCCTTCGAGAACGCTTTGTTGAGACCAGTATAGTCAACATACAACCCCCATTTCCCATTCTTTTTCTTAACTATTATGGGATTCACGAGCCACTCGAGGTGGTATACCTCCTTGATGATGTTGGCATCGGGTAGCTTCGCTATTCTTACCCGATGGCTCATCACTTTTCATCGTCGAAGCAGCGTAGCCTCTGTTGTACTAGTCAGGACTCGAGAATGATGTTGAGGGAGTGCTCGGTGACTTGTTTCGAGATGCCTTGCCTGTCGACAGGCTTCTAGGCGAAGACATCTCGATTCTTGACTAGAAAGTCGATGAGCGCACTTTCTTATTTCTCATAGAGCGTTGTTTCGACCCTGACCCTCTTGGGCGGGTCAAAAGAGTCGACGATGACCTCCTTGGAGTAGTTGGCTGATTCAAAGGATGTAGAGGTCGGAGTCTAGATTCAAAGGATGTAGAGGTCGGAGTCTTAGAGTCGGGAGTGTTGTCCGACCAAAAGGCTCTGCAGAGCTCTGCCAGCTCGGTCGACCCGACGAGAGCCATGGCTAGCTCATAGCTCTCCTGCTCGCAGTCCAGTGCGTTTTGGAAGTGCGACGCCACCGTGTTGACGCTGTTAGGTCTTGGCATCTTCAACTAATTGGGGACAACCATGAACTTGGCTTAGCATGGTTGTTCGAGGATGGCATTGTAGGTGCCCATGAAGTCGACCACCTCAAAGGTGAGCTTCTCCGTTCTGAAGTTGCTTCAGTCGCCAAAGGTTACCGGAAGGTCGATCTGTCCGAGGGGGATGGCTTGGACCCCCAGGGATGACCCCGTGGAACGGGATGTTGCTTGAGCGGATGTCCGATCGTGAGAGATGCATGGTATCAAAAGTGTCGATGTAGAGGATGTTGAGGTCGTTGCCTCCATCCATGAAGACCTTGGTCAGCCGGGTGGTGCCGATGATGGGGTGGAGCACGAGCGGAAGACGTCTCGGCTGCGGCACGTTATCAGGGTGGTCGGACTGATCGAAGGTGATGGGTGACTCTGACCACTTGAGGTAGGTCAGAATTGCTGGATGGGTGATGTTGACTTTCCTCAGAGTGAGATTATGATGGCGCTGAGACTCGTAAGCCATTGACCCACCAAAGATCATAAGGCTACCTTTTGGCTCAAGAAAAGGAGGGCCTCGTTCTTCTCGCCTGCCTTCGCAGAAGAGTTGGGTCGTCGAGGCCGTTGCATGGGTCGGAGGTCGCCCCTCAGGAACTGCTTCATCAGGCGGCAATCCCGGTAGAAATGCTTGACTGGAGTCGCATGGTTCAGACATGACTTGTCAAGGAGCTTCTCGAAGTAGTCGTCGTGGACATGTTCTTGAGATCGAGGGGGGAGGGGGTTGATCGGTGACACCCACAAACTCATCGTAGTGCGGCTTGCTCTTCTTGGACCTCTTGCTGCTTGATTTGCTCCCTGGACGGTCGTCGCCGCGATTGACGCGACGGTCAGTCTTCGATTTCTCCTTATTCTTGTCCCAGTCCTTGTGAGAGTTGGCTTACAGAGCTTCTTCCCTGATAGTGAAGGTGGTGGCGATGTCGAGAAGGTTGCGAGACATACGAGGGGGTTTTCCACCCTAGCTTGTGGATCAGAGACTTGGATGTCATTTCGCAGGTGAAGGCGTTGATGACGTCGATGTCACTCATGGTAGGTACCTCGTTGCGTTTTCGGGAGAAGCGCTGTATGTAGTCCCGAAGCGACTCGCCTGACTTCTGCTTGCAATTTTTGAGGTCCCACGAGTTACCTAGCTGGGTGTTGGTTCCTTGAAAGTTACCAACAAAGATGCGTCGAAGGTCAGACCATGCCTTGGTCGAGTCGGCCAAGAAGAGTGGTTGGTACTGAATAGTGAACAGGTCATCCGCCTCTCCGGCATGGCAGGCGAGGCGGTACTCTTGGAGCCAGTGACTTGGATTCGACTCACCGGTGTACTTGACGATGTTGGTCAGAGAGCGGAAGTGAGGAGGGAACCGCGCTCGGCAAATCTCCGACCCGAAGTCTCAGGGTCCGACTCCATCAGGACTTGGACTTCGAGATGGGTAACGGCTGTGCCTGTGGTCATACGGTCCGAGAGGTCATTCCCGTTGTGACCCGGAGTGGTCGTCTCTCCTACCCAACCGTCTGGCGTGGATGGTGTGCCGCGCATCGCAATCTGGTCCGAGGCACCTGTGGATAGACTGGGAGCCCTGCGGAGGGTCTCACCCGTCCATCCGTCCACCGTGGCTAGGGAGAACCGGGCTTCGCTTGTTGTTGCATTGTTGTTGGCTGCTGCGGACCTCAGACCGTTCCTGTTGCTGAAGGGCCTCGTTAAGGAAAATGAGCAGACGATCCTGCGTTTCATGGAGCATGGGGCTCTCGGGCGTGACGGCCTCGTTAAGGATGAGAGCCACCTCGGCCACGTTGTGGCTCCGACGCTTGAAGATTGGAGTGTCAGCCGCCTTGATCCGCTCGTAGACGGAGCGCCTGTGTGCCCGGGTGTTTTGTACCACCAACATAGTAGAATTTATAAAGTGGAGAAGGATTCGCGTGCTCTTTTTATCGATGTAGCCTAGTCTACTGGAGACTCAATGATGTATCCTGGTTCGGGCAGCTGGTGAGGTGTAATACCCTACATCTAGTGGAGGTGGAGTGTATTGACCTCGAGGGGCGATCAAAAGAGTCTGTTACAAGGGCGCTAGGGTTCTTGTTCGAATAAAACCCTAGGGCTTTTGCTGTGTGTTCATATGCGATTCTATCTGTCGGAAATTTGCTTGCTCGCTCTATCGCTTGCTTTTGAGGATCCCCAGTGTGACCTTATATAAGGTCAGGCCAGAGTTACAAGGCTTAACATCTAAGTATCCGATTGGCCCCTGATGAGTGGGACTGTTGGCATCTTCGAACTGCTTCGCCTGACAGCTTCTGGAACGCCAGGCCATCATGTCTTCATCTTTTCCCCACCGCGGGTTGGACAAAGTCAACTTTACCTCCAACATTCAGCAGACAATGCCTGTGGAACAGTGTTAGGAATCTCTTCTCCTGTTGGGTGCTCCCACCATTGGTCGACTAGAGGCAGTACCCGACCCATGGGTCGGGCTATCGAGGTGGTTCCGACTCTTGGATGGTCGGAGTCTTGAGACGGTTCCGACCCTCGGATGGTCATACCTTGCCTTCAGGTGGTTTCAACCCTCAGATGGTCGGACTGCGTCTACAGGCAGTTCCGACCCTCGAACGGTCGGACCGCATCTTCCGAACTTGGTAATCTAGCGGAGCCGGATTATTCACAGATCCTGATGGGCCCCATGGTGTGATGGTCACTCTTCATCATTGGGCCTCCTAAGTGGGCCGGGACCAGAGGTACCCGAGATTCATGATCCCAACAGGTATGTATTATGATTGCTGGTTTCATAGTGAATCTAATAATATCACTTTTACTTTGTCAATATTTTATTCTTATGAATTTAATTAAATCCAAACCTGAAAATTACAATGCTTTATAATTTTTAACATGGTAATTACTTGTTCCGTCAAATTTTATGTCATGATATTTATGATATTTCGTACACATGAAGCGAGCATGGTTTATTAACTGTTTATGATGGTGGCTACAAAAAATTTCTTATCACCAACCATTACTTCAGTTTGACATAGTGGCATGCCGTGGAGGGCCTTGAGGGTTATGGCTACGATGAGGAAGCAGATAAGCTTGTTAGATGAGCTGGTACACTTAGCAGCTGTAGTGATTAATTCGACCTTGACTCCTACTTGCTTGTAACCAGCTTCGAAGCAACGTTATTGGCTCTTGATTTTGATCATTACATTGATTAAAACTTTATTCATTTTCCATGTTACAAAATGTACCTAGCTCTATGTATGGACGATGTGAATTGGGGTGCAGCATTTTCCAGATATCATTATGTTTTGATCTTATCCACTACTTGATATCTTCACAGCTCAACATGTTCTATGTCATGATACTATTAACCATTACTTCAGGTTGACCTAGTGCTTCAATGAAGCAGATAAGACGGACACTGGAGCAGACGGAATTGAGATAGGCTTAGTACATGTTAGTTGGTGTTAACTCGTACTTGCTAACTACCATCTTTAATGGACCAATCAAGAATAGTACAATTTTATGAGTTGATGTTAATGCCTTGATCTTGACTGTTACATGAGTTGATGTGAGCATGGTATACCTTTCATGATAAAAGAAAGAGATTAGGGATGGTACCAGTTGAGAAGCTTATGTAACATCGTTTGTAGAAATTATAGATGGCATCAGCTAAGGTGATTCGCACATTATACAACAGAGGCCATAGGAGTAGATACCGACTTAAGGAATCTTGTGAATTTCTTCATCACAGTATGAGTGGAACACCACTGTTCGAAATCCAAATATCTTGCATGGCCTCACTGGAGCCCATTGTCCAACCGACTCCTTCATATATTGACAGTTGGGACCATGAACCAAAACGCTGAATATATCGGAATCGACCTGTTCAAACATTTGTGTACAAACCGTAACAATGCCAAATTACCGCAGTCATTCTAAAAAAATAAATCTCAGCGATCTCAATTTGTTTTACAGTTCGACAGATATAGTTACAGATTCTAGAAACAATGCACGAGTGAGCTCACAGATACAGTTGCAAATTACGCCAAAGGCATTCTAATGTGGAAGGTTGCTTATTGTCAACATGGGCAGAGTAGCTATAGTTCATGGACACATACAAATGGACAATAAAGTTCAGCAATGTGTATTTTATTATCTGCGCTAGCACAACCTTTCACTAATAACTATAGCATGATTTTGTGGTCGTTGCTGAATCTAGCATCAGAAAATATCATTTTCCACTCGCTTTGTCCTCGTTCTACCCCTTAACATACGGAACATATTTTGCATGACTTCTATCTCACTGATTTTGCTATCTCCATGCGCTGATCCTCTCACCATATCCACATTATATCACCTTTTCCTCCAGCATTTCTTGTAGGGATGGCTGCAACAACCCGAGTTATAGCGAGCGGAATGTTGGAATAAAAACATTTCCGGAGCAAAAATTTGTTTTTGTGGAAGTCCAGATAAAGTTGATCAAGATGCTTAAAATATCAATTTGAGCAATTTCGGATGAATTCTTTGGTTGGCGCAAGCTCTCTGGACCTCTCTTCCCTCCTTCGTTAATTCCAGTAGGCTCCCGCGTGTTGTGGCCCAGCAGGCCACGGCGCGGCCCAATCCTTCTTCCTCAGTTTGACTGGAAAACGGCGTCTGTGCGAGCTCAGCTGGCACGCATCCTCTGTTCATCGTCCTCCTTCGTTGCCTTTCCGGTCTCTCTCTGTCTTTTCCTCTCTCGCGCAGCGCTCGTGAAGCAGGGAATGCTCTAGACCCGAGCTACGTGGCCGAATCCTGAGCGAGGAAATTTTTTTCGGTAGAGAAAAAATTACCGGAGGTCGGAAATATCGCGTATACTGGATTTGAATTTAAAAAATTCAAAAATAATTTAACAAAATTTACCATAACCTCCCTACCAATGGTCTTTAATCAATTGAGTCACAAATTGCATTTAAAACACATAGAAATATCATAATATCTCAAATTCACACCACGGTAGACTATTATTTTTGGTTAAAATAGCCTCATTTTCTATGAGCCATAAAAACATCTTAAACTATTATCGTTACAACAATATTTTTAGCCTAATCTTGAATTAGATTTATTGTTTTATTGAGTGAATTTTATGAGTAGCTTTGGACCGTAGACACAACTATGCAGCACCACTGTTTTCTTTGTGATTAAAAAAAGAAAAATTAAAAAAACAGGCGCAGCTCTCTCGCCTGAAGGCATCTGCTGGGCAAACATGAAGCAGCCCCGTGCCGCGGTGCCTCCGGCTCCGCCGCGCCTCTGAAGAAAGGTCGCTTCTCTCTCTCTCTCTCTCTCTCTCTCTCTCTCTCTCTAGTCTCCAGAAGCCTCAGCCTAGAGATGCTGCAGGACTCGGCCATGCCCGCGCACCGCCGTCAGACGAAACGAGAAGAAGCTCCGCCTGTCACCGGGCTCGTCAACGAATTGGCCGGTGGGTGCCTCCTCCTCCCCCTCCCCCGCTCCGTCCCCCATCCGGGTCCTCCACGAATCCTTGGGCACGTATTTTTCGGCTCCGATTTCAAAATTCCCTGAAATTTTTTGACCGGTTCATTTTTTTTACCGCCCCCCACGGTAAACACAATTTACCCGAAATTTCGCCGAAAAAAAAAAAACTTCATAGATCCTGAGACCTTTCCCCCTCGCCAAGGAAAGAGCGTGGACGGCTCCTGTTGTCCATCCGGCTTGGACGGTGAGCACGGACGCTGAAACAGCTTCGGATAGCAGGGACCCTTGGATGTAGGGCGACCCAGGCAGCGTGGGAACGAGTTCGCCTGACCATCGTCCGCCTGACCAGCGTCGGCGCTCGTCAGACGGACGATCGTCAGCCGAACTCCTTCCGGCAGCGTGCTATAAAACCTGAGCACCGTCCCTCCCCTTCCTGCTGGCGCCGCCAAGTTCCAGGCGTGCTGCGGCTGTGCGGCGTCGTCCTTCCTTCCCGCCGGCGGGAAGCTTCGAAGGAGACGCAGGAGGTTTAACTCTTGTCCCAGAAGCCTTCTTTCAATGCTGCCTTCGTTCGATGATGTCTTCTCCGGTTCTGATATCACCGTGTTCCAGATGAAGAAGGCCAAGTTCTGCAAAAGCTCCAGTTCCGGCCAATGTCTTTCCGTCGTCGTCGAACCTTCTCGGTTCAGCAGAGCGCGAAGTCGATCAGAGTACGTGATCGGTGACCCTGCCCGTGCGAGAAGGTGTTCGTGCAAGACTGCAGCTGCCTCCGTCTACCTGACCATAAATCACGTCGCGCTTAGGTCAGGGGTCAGGAGTCTGCGAGGAGGGCCGGCGGCCAACCCGGCGTTCGACTTGCAAGATAACGATCTTCCCGCCTGGCCGATACCGCGAGTCCGAGGAAGGGGTCGCTGGACGGAGCTCCTCACCGGAACAGGGCCCGCGACGATGGGCGGCGGCGGCGCAAGTTCGGCGACGTCGCGGCGCCTCCCTCGTTGACGAAACTCGATGGCGTCTTCACCAGAAGCTTCACGGCTAGGAGGGGAAGACCGGCACCGGGGCTTCAGCAATCGATGAGGGCCGGAGATGGGTCGCCGTCGGTGAGGGGCGAGCTCCCGAAGAATGGCGGCACCGAGGCTCGTTTGGCTGCACAAGAGGTCAATGATTTGACTGATTCTTCGTTTTCTACTTTCCTGCGGCTTCGACTCCACCATATGATAAAAGTGTATGCCTACTGATTTCTTTAGCAAGAATTATTCTTGTCATTTGGGCTAACACCTTGGGAAAATATTTTAGAAAAACATGGTATATGGACATTGCTCGAACAAAAGATGCAAAAGTCTGTTGGTTTGTTAGATGGTTATTGAACTTGCTATTTGTTTCTGTAAAAGTAGTCCGAGAGTATTTAATGTTTTCACTATGTGATTCCATACTAGATCATCAGAAATTGTAGGTTCATCCCCTTTTTTTTTGGCTATTCACTGCTTAAGTTTGTATTGTATTCACTTCGATTTCCATATGCTTATAATTGATTGACACAACTGGGATTCGAAAAGCTTCATCATGGATTCAGGTATGATTCTGTCAAACTGCTGTTCAAATTTGATCAAATAAGCATAATTGGATATGCATAGGTATATAATTTGCATCATTCATTAGGCTTTACTTGGTTCTATAGGTTCGAGCCCAAACTGTTCAATAACAAGTCTCTGTTTGTCATTGCATAGATCATGCTACAACAACTTCTAAAATGTCGTGATACTGCTGTAATATCTTTGACAGTCATGTGGGATGGGAGTATGGTGGTTGCAGCAAATAACCATGGGACATGTTATGTTTGGCACCTGCTTAAGGGTACTCAGGTCAGTCATTTCATCCTACCTATCCTTAAAATAGAGCCATGATATCTGAATCTTGAAGTTGGTGGGTTCTCTTGTAGACAATTACCTGGTTTGAACCTCTCCACAAATGGCAAGCTCATGATGGCTACATTCTGAAGTGCCTGCTTTCACTAGAATTTTGCGACCCTAAAGGTATCATGATGGTCTAATGGACTTACAGTAATCTTGTTTTGAACAATGCATCATATCTGTTACTTTGGCTAAATGCATCTGGTGAATATATAAGCCCAGTAATAGTCCACTCGTGAAGCACAAGTTTTATACTACTGTACATGCAAGTTTCATAGTACTGTACATAGATTTGCTATTAACATGAATGATTTATCATCGGAAACAGAACATGAGGACCTCCATGCCTACCATAATTATTTCAGAATATTTGCCACAAAGGTATTTGGAATAGCAAATTAGTTCTTTTCTTTTCTTTTCTGTGAAATTCCAATCTGCGTCAGATAACTACATTATATTTTGATTATGTGTGGCAGAACCGCCCCAAAACACTAGACGGCTCGGCTAGGATCGATCTCAGGTGATATTGAGCAACAATACCCAAATAGTCCAACACGAGTAATAATATAAAATAGAAAACCGATTAAAGTCTTACATTAGAGTTCAAGTAATCATAGGAGAGATAAGTTAAAACAGAGTTTAAAACATAGCGGAAGTGACATAGAAGAGATACGACGGTTTTTTTACTATGAAACATATCTTGCCCTAAGACATGCTTCACTCCTCGCGATCGGAGTTCGGTGAAGAGGGAACCGGTTCACAGGGTCAGTTCGCAGGAGCCTCACCTTCCCACACTCTTTGATCGCAACAGCTACACCAGCTACTTATAGAAAACGCTACACACGACAAAAAGGACAACAACAAACCGTGAGTACTAATTACTCAGCAAGATTTACAAGTCAAAATTGGCAACTACAGCCGATTCCTAGACACGAGGGGCTGACTTACAGGGATAGCCATTTACATAAAACATAGCACTAACGGTAAATCCTTACTTTCAACTTTTAGCGGTAAGTTAAGTTTACGAAAATGTGGATTTAATTTGCACTATAAACTAGAGCAAGCATGGTTGCCAAGCAATTACCTATAACTAAGTCAACAAATCTTGTTATTATTGTTATTAGTCTAGTTGTTACTATGACATGATGCAGTGAACAAGTGGTACTCGTTACTGTGAGGGGCAGCGATTATAATCGATTTACACCAGCTGGGAAAACCCAAGTAGCATGACGTAAGCACACTCCCAAGGAGTCACGTACGGCAACCTTTCACGTCGATATCATAGAGACCATTCCGGTTCTCACTCTCTCGAGTACACGTCCTCCAAGCGATACCACACATCGGGGCTATCTGTGGTTAGCCCGTGTACCCTCCCATCATCACCAAAAGAGGAGTGGGTTGTCGTGCAACCACTACGATAGTCAAGTTACGTCGGTTTACTAGGCCCATTTCGCTAGCATGCTCTTGGTACGTTCAAACTTGCTCAACAGGGTCACACTCGAATCGGTCTTTAATCGATATAGACAGGGCTATCATACTCCAGCCATAGTCCACACAGGAAACGTGCCTCTATGTCCTCCTATTCCCTGCCCGATCTCAGATTTAAAAATTGTGATAAGGCGACCGGGGTAACAGCTTATATCTCGCGAGTAAGGTTTTTCATTCACTAGACTTCTACCGGCCAAAAGGGGATTTAGCCTAGCTCTACGTCGAGTTACCTGTACCAATATACACTAACCATGGGAAAGAAGCACTATCCTGCATTCTATGGTTTTCACACAGCTCCTACGACGTAATGCACAGTACAATAAGTCTACAATACATAGTGATAAAAATAAAAAAAAGTTTTAAAATAGGGTAAATGCACCGGGGCTTGCCTTTGGTTCGCTGAGGGTTAGCGCAAACAAGAGACTGATCTTTAGCGGCGGACAACTCCGGAGCAACTAGAGCAAGTTGCTGACCTTCTTCAGCGATTTCTAAATGCATGAGTTTCTTAATTAACTAACAGAGCTATTTCTAGAGATGAAAATGCAATTTTGAAAGTTCTAAAATATTCCACATATTTCAAGGATTCTAACGGTATATTATTTGTAATTTCTGGACAATTAATAATTGATTTTGCAAAATAGATAAAAAAATTTGGCCTACTAGGCCATGCTCACCCAGGCCGCCCCATGAGTGGTTTGGCCATTTCGGC
>BCLF01000171.1:59258-69414 GCA_001602275.1 Zoysia japonica | reverse complement strand
CCAGGGCCAAGTGGGCCGGTGCGGCGGCGCTTTCGCCGGCGCGGCCGCCGGTGGCCGGGAACGGCGAGGTCCGGCACCAAAACACTCCCAGTGACATGGGGATCACGATGGTGCGACTGCCCAGGGAAATGGCTCACCGGAGATAGATCCTCGGCGGCAGGCGGCGTAGGAGGAACTCCGGCTTGGTCACGCCGGCACTAGGGGCGACGAAACTCGGAGCCGCGGAGCCCTATAGCTGCACGGAGGGGCGAGGAAGGTCGGCGTCGAGGTTGTCGCCGTCGAAAATGGCCGGAGAGGAGTCCTCGACGGTGAGGACGACAGGTTTCGATGGCGCCTAAGTAAAAGCTTCAAGAGTACCTGCGCGATTGTCCCAAAAATCGCTCGATTGAAGGTTTCCAAGGTTGAGTTAGGAGGTGAACCAGTAAAATCCAAGAAGGAAATAAGAAATGTCACCGGTAGTGGTCAGATTTTGAAGAAATTGCGGTGGCCGGCTCGAAACCGCGGAACTTGGGGAAAGTACAAATCCGCCGGGCTCAGTGATGAAGGAGGCGAGTTGGGGTGCTGGGCAGCTTGAGAAAGGGAGGGCGCAGCTTCCCAACCACGGAGGAGGGCGATGGCGGCTCGGTGGCGGGGTTCCACAACGGCAAGCGACGCTCGGCAGTGAGAGAGATAAGCGCGAGAGAAAGAATGAGAAGAGGGAAGAAACCGGTTGGGGTGACTGAGTAGGGGACACGGGGTCCGGGACGTGGCCCGCGCTCTCTGACTCGAGGAGTTGTGGCTGCATACATGCGTGCGGTGCGCGCGTTGCGCTGGCCAAAGGAAGCTGGCGGAGGTAGAGGAAGACGCTGATGAGTGGGTCCCGCTCCCTTTTTTTATTATTTTCCGAATTTTGCTGGAATTTCAGCACATCTCTCTGTTTTTTACCCGAAATGCACTCTTTGCGAGCTCCAAAAAATCTGAACTTTGGTAGGCCGGTAGATATTTTGAAAAGGAACAACGTTTATTTTGGGCATAAGTTCAAAATTGAAATAAATAAAAGGATATTAAATTTCGAAGACAGGTTAGCTTTTAAAGGAAAATAAATTATTTGGGGCTTTTAATCCTCCAACTAAAATTTTCCAAAAACTTCTAAAATTCAAGTGGTTGGAAAAAATTGCAAGAGGGAGTTTTGTTTCACAATATTTCACTGAAATTTTTGAACTCACATTTTGAATTTCAAACTTAAATTTGGGACTAACTTCAAACTGGGTTTGAATTCCTTCGAGCTCGGATTTTCGAGAATTTCGAATTCGAATGGAGCTCCTTATTATTCGTAAACACGAAGTGTTACATTATGTTACTTATTACTATTAATATTACTTCTGTAACTAGGGATAGGAATATGAACAGGTCACGTAGCTCATATTCCCAGTAGTGTTTCATTAGCCTTTTGTTTTGGGTACCATATACAAACAAACCTTGTGGATTCTTTTGTTTCATGAGTACTGTGCTTGCGGTATCACGTCCTTCTCTTTTTATTTAGCAGAATAATGAAAAGGTGTATATATGGAGTGAAGATGAATTATTTAATCTTATATCTTAGCAAGGGAGATGGATTTTGGATGCTAGAAAAAACTTATAAATAGATTTATTATTTAAGAGAGGCTTAATCTGAACTATTTTAATGTTATTTGTACGTCAATGTATATATGAATATTTTATTGCGTTAAGCACGCTTGTTTAATACAGATATATGTTGCTTATTTTTTCCTACGATGAATGGATAAAGTAATGTGTTACAACTAAAAAGCACTATGATTATATATCTTCAAACGTTATCAAAATTACAAGAAATGTGGCAATCTATGACGGATTGAATTCGTCATGGAATGCAAAAAAAAAAGGTCACAAAACTCGGTTTGTGACGAAAACACGTATCTTGTATATTTTATAGACGCGCTAGTAAATGTATCTCCAAAAGCGTCTTTATCACATGTAATAGAACATAACTATATAGCGTATCAATAATTGTAGATGCGCTATGTAAACATGTCTATAAAATCGTATCAACATGCGTAGATACGCGTTTAGTATGTCTATGAAGCATCTTATCCCCTCTAGACATGCTTTACATTGCGCCATGTGAAGACGCTCCAGACACGCTTCCATTAGACATGAAACAAAGCATGTCTAGCCTTCTAATAAAGCGTATGTATAAGGGATTTTTTTTGTAGTGGAGAGGGAGTGTAAATTGACCAATATGCCAGCAGCAATCAATGGCACCCACGACTGGACCGAAATCCACGCGATCTTGAATTCAACACTTAGGCCCCCTTTATCAGAGCTTTAGGAAGATGATTCTCAGGTAGAATTAGAGAACCTGTACCAAACACTTTTTTGAAAGTGATTCTTGACTGTTTCTGTGAAGTGATTCTCTAAAATGAATTTAAGGGCTAGGGGCTGAAAAAAGTAGCTTATCCTAATTGTGAATTGATTATTTATCATGATTCTAAGATTTTATGCTTAGGGCCTGTTTGGCTTCTTGTAAATGAATTAGTTTCTACGAATCAGATTACAAGAATTGACTTGTCTAGAGTTGAATCAGCTGGAAATTGATTCGTTTCTATTTTTCTTGTTTGGCTACATCCAGAATTGGATTCTTGGAATTAAATTCAAAATTTTGTTTGGGTACTTGCATCGAAATTAGTAGAGTAGCCACAATCAAATCCTCACTGAAATACTAACTGCTGATTCATTGCACTCTCGGTTAACCACTCGACATGAACACATAACACGATTCATTTCAAATCCTCGTTGAACATGGAACACATAACACGCTTCCAGGAATATTAAATATTGAACATACAAAAGGATTCCAAGAACATCGAACAAACTTCCAGAATCATGTAACAAAGACAGATCTTTATGCTGCACACCAGTAGCGATAATGTATGATTTTAAAGTTCAAAGATACAGGCTACACCAGTGATCAAAGTAACAGGCTACACAAGTGAACACAAAGTTTAAAGACTAAACTTGACCATATGTATCTATCTCCCGGATCATGAGTACATAACCAGCTGGAAGCTTTAAGGATATAACATATAAGATTACACCAGCAGGAGACACCACTTCAGCTAAACCATCCTCTTCTGTCACAGCAAGCCCAAGGAGTTGTTGGTCACCCATGTTAAAATGTAACACTCCGTGTTTCTGTATAAAGAAGCAACTTTGTTCATGTTCGAAATTCTGAAAAACCGAGCTCAAAAGAATTCAAACAAATTTCCGAGTTCAATTAGTATTCAAATTTCAAATATGAGTTCAAAACTTTTTAAAGCAACATTGTGAAATAAAATTATTGTATTAAAAATATTGCAAAGAATTGAATTTTAGAAATTTTTGTAAAATTTTATTCAAAAGGCAAAAGGCCCAAATGAATTTTTTTTCTAAATGATTACCTGTTTTCAAAACTTTATAAAATAAAATTTATTTGGAATTTGAACTTGGGCCCAAAATAAAAGTTTTTCCTCTCAAAAAGTTTTAGCTCTATGCAAAGTTTCAAAATTTTCGGAGCTCGGGAAGTATAGGTTTCAAAACAAATCAGCAAGCAGTGCAGAAAAATCAGAGAAAATCAGGGAAAAAGAAAAAATTTCTGCGGACCCCACCTGTCAGCAACTCCACTGCCTTCTTCCTCCTCCTCCTGTCGTTCGCCGCCACTGCACAGGCCAGCTGCCGCGTGCGCCTTTGTCTCCGCCCTGCATGCTCACCACGAAGCAGAGACGTGTCTCCGAGTTGGCGCAAGTAGTACCCCTCCGACCGAGCTCCTTCCTCCTCCCTCACTCTCTCGTCCACCTCCGGCCGCCTTCGCTCTCGTCGACGCCACCTCGGAGCACTCTGGCCAAGCCGTCTCCGGCTCCCGATCCTCGACGGAGAACTGTGCCAGCGCACCCTCCAGCTCTCCCACACCTTAGCCCACCTCCTCTTCCAATGCACGCGCCGGATTTTGATGTTTCCCCAAATATCGAGCTTGGAGCTACCGGCTGGACTTCGGCCAAATCCTCAAGCTCCAGGCGATTTTCCTTCAATTCCTTCTGGTTCCAGGCTTCTTCCTTACTATTGCATTTCCTGGGACAAGAATCAATTGATTTCGTAGCCGTTGGTGCCGATAATCGAGCTCCTCATGACACCGTTCGTCGGAACCCGCGCCACCTCACCGTGGACAGCCCATCTCCAGCCATTTTTGTCGACGACAACCTCGATGCCAACCTTCTCCATCCCGCAGTGAAGCTCTCAGTGCTTAAGAAGTTGTTTCTCGTCATCGGTACCGCCTCTGCCACCTTGCCGGAGCACGCTCAGGACCACCTCTCCGCCGCCAGCCATTTCCGGTGAGACCTCCACCGCGTCGACCCCCCTCAGCAAGCACCCCAGGCTGCGGTGATCCTTTTAGTGTCGTCTCCTCCTTGTTTTAGTCGCTGGCGAGCAGCTCCGGTGAGCGTACCGCCGCTGGCCGGCGAGCCGGCCGCTCCGCTCGACACGCGCGCCGCGCGCCTAGGGCAGAGCCGAGCTCTCCCGCGCGCCTAGGCCGTGTGGTCCACGGAGCCGGCCTGCTCCAAGCAGGCCAGAGACTTGCGGCCTGTCCCAATGGGCCCATGGTGGCTCGGCCCACCCGGTTGAAAATTTTTATATTGAGAAATAATTTATTAGATTACCAGAAATCGGTTTCAAACTTCTAAAATTCGTAGAAACTTCATTATAGCTCGGAAAATTATGAAATAAATTTTGTAAGGATCCTCTCAACTAGAAGTATATTATGAAGCTAACTATTTTTCATTTCATGCATAAAATTAATGTATATAATTCAGATTATATAATAATTCATTAATGCATTATCAATATTCCTTGGCATGATAAAAACTTGAAAAATTTAATTTTCTTTTCTTTAGTCAAACTCTCTGTTTTAGAATAGTTCCATATTTTGTTTTCTTCAAAATAATTTTTTATGATTTATCTTGCTTAAATTGTATTTAATCTATTTTAAATCCATTTGACTTCAATAAATCTTGAAATTTTCTACTTTTCTGTTTCTTTAGTTAAATATTATGTTTTAGAAAATTTTTGTATTTAATTTCATCCAAAATTATTTTTAAATGATTTATTGTGTTCACACGGTATTTAAATTCATTATAAACCCATTGGAATTCAATAAATTCTGAGTCAAAAATTATTTTATGACCTTTCTGATTTTGATGAACAACTCAAGTTATGTTTTATGTTTTCAAAAAAACATTTTAAAGAAGTTTTTCAACTAAATTTGTATCTTTTGAAAAGAAAAAGCTGTCATCGCATGTGATTTTTTATTTAAAGTTAAACACCATTATAATTCCTTTCTTTGCATATCATTCATGTTAGGAACCAACCCATCCGAAGAGGAGCATGGAGTTGTTCCTTTGGCAAAGGAAGCTAACTGTGAGCAAGCCCAGGTAAGCCCCGGTGCATTAACCTTGTTTTAAATTTTTGTTTTATCACTATGTATTGTATAGCTAATGTATTGTGCATTAAGTTGTAGGAGTTGTTTGGAACCCTAGAATGCCAGATAGTAACAATTACCCCTATTGATTATATATTGATACAGGTAACTCGATGTAGAGCTAGGCTATGAGTTCTAATCAACGGTAGAAGTCGAGTGAATGAGAAACCTCACTCGCGAGATTATAGGTTAGACTTTATCCCACACTTGAATAAATCTTAGATCGGGCGGGGATAGAGTATAGGAGGGATTGAGAAGGTTGGGCCTTCATGGTGGTAGCCCCGTCTGTGTCGGTTAAAGACCGATTCGAGTGTGGCCTTATTGAGCAAGTTTGAACCGTACCGAATGCATACTGGGGATATGAGACCCAGAAAACTGATGTAGCTCAATACCGTAGTGGTTGGACATCTTCCTACCACTCTTTCGGAGGGGTAGTAGAGAAAAGCCTTGATCTAACCATGGATGCACTCGGCGTGGTGATCGCATGGAGAATCATGTGCTTGAGAGCGGTAGGCCACAGGCCGACCCTATGGTATTGTTGTGAATGGTTGCCACGTGCGGCTTCTGGGAAGCGCGTACGTGTCATGTACTTCAGGTTTTCCCAGCTGGTATAAATCGATTATAATCGCTGCCCCTCACAGTAATGAGTAATGAGTACCGCTTGTTCACTGTGTCATGTCGTAATAATAATGTATTCTCTCTGTTCCCAAATAATTGCCAGTTCCACCAAAACACTTCCGCTCACCTCTCTATCACTTTCCACTGCACATTCTCTCCTCCAAATGCACCCTTTTCTATTTCATATGACAATTAATTGGGAACAGAGGCAATACGTAAACCTAATCAATAATATGAAATGTTTGTTTAGTTCATTGTTAATTGCTTGGTAACCATATCTGCTATAGTTTCTAGAGCAAACTAAATTTACCTTTCGTGAACTTAATCTACTGTTAAAATTTTAATATAAGGATTCACTGTAATAGCGCTGGTTTTACAAATGGTCATCCCATGTGAGTCAGCCTCATCATATCTTTGGAGTCGGCTGTAGTTGGTCATGTTGACGGGTAGAACTTGCTGAGCATTTGAATGCTCAGAGCTTGGCTCTCTGTGGTTTTGTGTGCAGGTGGTCTCTCTCTCCCTCCTCTGGACCAACTGGCAAAAGCAACCTCGAAAGTAGCTAGGTCCGTTGGGAGCCCTGCTCGCCGCGCTGCTGTTTGTGTGCTGCTAGATGATGTATCGTATGGGCTCGATGGCATCTTGTGCATAGTCTATAGGAGACCCTAATTCAGGTTATTGCTTCCGCGCTTTCAAAAATCTTATTTTTATAAACTTAAACAACAGTTTGTAGTATATTTTATCGTGCTTGAGTTGTACTGTTAGTCCTCGCTTCACCGAGCGACACCCGAAAAGATCCTGTGGTCGATGGATCGTCTCTTCTGTGGGGCGGTCTGTCACATAAAACATACTGAAATATCACTAAGCTATGCTTACTGCTTTGCTTCAGATTCCATTTCTAAGGATAGAAAAACAATACTATCTGCAATATCGATTGCATTTCTAAGGAACAAGGCAGCTCAGGAAATAATGCAGAGAGGCATTCTGGAGTTTGTCGATCTGAAATATCACTGAATTAAACTATGATTTCATTTTGAGGTGACATTTTGTTGGGAACTGACAAGGACAATAACGTACTGGAGCTTGACAAACATGTCTTTGTTCATCTTCGTTTCAGGTTTTGATTGAATGGAAAGAAAAGACATTGTCGGGTTCATAAAACCTGGGTGCCTGTGGCCTCGGCTTGCTTGAAAGGCCCAGTAGCTGAAATCGACCGGCAAGAATAGTGGGCCACGTCTGAGTAAATAGACGGCGCACGACGGAGGCCGGCAAGCGGCCCGCCACGACTCCCTCACGCTTGGCCCCCGCACGACCGTAGGGTCGTGGCGCATTGTCCGACCACGGAGGGTCGAGCACCACCTTAACGTCCAACCCTTGAGGTCAAGAACCACTTCCAGCCGACTGGACGGCTGCAGAAACTAACAAATGGAGATATTCCCGACAAGATCTGCCGCCGTAGGCACTGTGTGCCAGGCCGTGGGGAAAAGCTGGACATGTCTAGCACCCGGTGAGCAGGGACGGTAAAGGGGCCTAGAGGCCATTCGCACCGTACCTGGAGGCAACAAAGCCACCCGACGTGGCCACACAAGATAGGCCACCCCCGCACAAATTTTCCACCCCAGGCATGACAGGAAACACAACAACCTGCCACCCGTGGAGCTGTATGCGGAGGCAGTTCGAAGATGCTTTTGGGCCCCCCTCGTCAAGGGCCGATCAGTTTCATAGGCTACAAGCGATGTAACTCTAGTCCGGTCCCTATATAAGGCCGCGCCGGAGAGCTCTTACCATATCGAGACATAGATCGCGTACACACAGAGCCGCCCTAAGGTTCTTGCTTGCGCAAAACCCTAGCGCCCTTGTATCACCCACGATCAAAGTCCCTTGAGGCCAATGTAAGCACCATCACTGTTGGACATAGGGTATTACGCATCTCGGCTACTTGAACCAAGATAAATCTTTGAGTCTCCTAATAGACTAGACCACGTCAACAAGAAGAACGCACATCATCCTCCCCTCTGTACTACAAATCTTACTGTGTTGATGGTATTAAACAACGAGATACATGGTTCTAAAGATTAAAGAATACGAGCTTAACAATGACTGTTTTATCTAGCTTTGGTTCATGAGCTTCACAGGGGCTATTTTTTTCTAGCTTTAGTTCGCGTCTGTTTGAACTTTGATTAGTCATGCCTAGCTCATTGTTGCCTTCCCTTACAAAGCAGGATATCAGGTTGTATAATATTCTTATCTCTTACAAAACACATATGACAACCACAACACTCATAATTATTATATTCCTCTCTTTATGCGAATCTAATAATGAATTTAAAATTTATTAATAATACAAACTGAATTATTAATATGTTGCTGCAATTTCTCATTGATAGAGAAGGGATGCAGATTTGGCGCGTCACACGTAAATCAAGCAGTACATCACACCTAAATCAAGCAGTAGATCACACGTAAATAAAAATTGTATGGTTAGAACCTAGATCAAGCAGTTGATCAAGTAGCAGATCACACCTAAATTAAGCAGTAAATCAATACCTAGATCAAGCAGTAAAACTATTGTATTATCAAAACCAACTGATTAATAGAATGATTAGAACATACTGATTTATTTGTTAAACTATTTTAGGAGCCATCATCTTCTCCTTCCAGCTGGCAGGGCCATAACGATTCAAATTTTTGTGAATCAATAATGAGAATGTCATAAAGATCAAGCTGCGTGTCTTCATCAAGGCCTTCAACATTTTATATGGCATCAAATACTTCAGCAGAAGAGGGAGGTTTAGACGTATCATCTTTACAGGCTTCAACCATATTATCCATTTTCTCAAATATCATGGAGTGGAACCAATCTTTAGATCTTTGCCTCTTCGAACTGCTTGATATTGAACCAACTGGATCCTTGCTTGTACCATCTTCCTCGGACATGGCCCTTGAACTTTCCGACGCAGTCCGAGCTACTTCTCCATTTGCATGATCCTTGCAGTAAACCAAGCTGATGGAGTCACAGTACTTTATGACTTTCTGTCTGTAATTCTTTGCTTCTTTATTTTTCTGCAAAAGATAAAAACATATGCATGACTGTAATCTGTAGAGTAAGTTCTGCAACTAACGAAACACCATTTTCAGTTTATCACTTGTCAACCAAAAAGCATCTTTTCAAACTTTCCAACATTCATTTTCAGTTTATCACTTACCAACCAAAAGCAAATAATGCTGCAGGAAATAGATTTTAAACTAGTTCATGTCCCAAGCAGATTTTAAACTAGTTCATGCCACAAATTTTAGATTTCAAGCGGATTTTAAACTAGTTCAGGCAACGATTTTAGATTTGAAACAGAATTTAAAATAGTTCAGCAACAGATTTTAGGTTTCAGGCAGATTTTAAACTAGTTCAGGCAACAGATTTTAGATTTCAAGCAGATTTTAAATTAGTTCAGGCAAAGATCTTAGATTTTAAGAAAAAATGTTACGAGCAACAGATTTTACCTTGATGTACACTTCCCAAGCAGAGTCACAGTCAACTGAAAGCTTGTTCTTGTTCCAATCTGTGACACCCAAAATTTCAAACCATTTCAAATATTAAAATTTCAAAATTTAAATGCATTTCACAATTTAGACAAGATTGGAAATTCTTTTAAAAATAAATTTGCTAGGAGTGCATAGCATTTCATGTCATTGCATATAATTGAAATAATTAATGGAAGGAATAAATAGTAATCAACAAGCTTAAGAATTAAAGAAGAGAAATAAGAGAAATAGAAGAAAGAAATAAAAAAAAAGAAGAAAACCCTCCCTTGGGCCGCCTCTCCCTCTCTCCCCAGCCGGCCCACTCTCTCGCCGCTCCTCGCGCGCGCGCCGCAACCGCCACCCGAACTCCGCGGGGATCGCCCCACGCCGCCCTCGACTCGGCCACGACTTTCTCTCCCCCTATTTAAACTCCCCTCGGCCCTCTCTCCCTCTCACCCGAGCACCCCGCCCTAACCACCGTCGCGTCGCCCCACCGCCGCCTTCGAAGCCCGACGA
>BCLF01000171.1:11321-56756 GCA_001602275.1 Zoysia japonica | reverse complement strand
AACAGGGGATGAAATCACTACTCGTGGAGAAATTTGTACAACCTCTGCAGAGTGTAAAACTGTCTTGACAGCTGTGCTCACGGTCACGAGCATTGCATGGACCCTCACATGATTAGCGGGAATTAGTAATGGTATTGGTATTGGTTTGGATTGGTAAATCACAGTGGGAGACTGTGATTTAATTCTGTTACTTATTTTACTGTTCATAGGTACGATATCTTTCACTTAGTAATTAGGTGGTTAATAGGAATTGTGTGTCTCTAATGTGTGCTTTTATGCAATTAAAACCTATACTGCATGTTCCTTGATTATTGCCACATGTCATATGCTTCCCACACTTGCTGAGTACACCCGTACTCAAGCTTGCCTTTATAATTGCTGCTCAGTAGAGGGAGAACCCTGGGAGAACTTTGAAGACCCTGGAGCCGACGTCTAGACGAGCTATTCGGTCAACTGCCTGTGGAGCCCAGAAGCTTTCGTTTCGTTTCCGCTCTTTGGTTTGTAATTTGATGAGACTCTTAGTCTATTCTTATAATAGTTAGTTATTTGAGACATTGTTCTGTTTTACCATTTATGAAGTCACTTTATGTATGAAACTTATTACTGGGCATACATAAAGGGTCATTCGGTTTCAATCATAAAACCGGGTGTAACACAATCCCAACCAAACCCATTCTTGAGAGCAAACCACTTAAGACACTGTAGTGCTTGCCAAATGTCTTGCTGTGAGAACTAATATTATCTTTTGTTTAATGGTCACTCCACACTTGTCATGGACAGTCTTCACGGCTGCAGTGTACACATGAGGTTTCCAACCATTTTGACACCTGTCACCTTTTTCGTAGTACTCAACTAATGTATCCAAGAAATGTAACACCTTGACTTCTTGTCCTGCAACAAACATTTGGTATTCAGCAAAATAATATATTTATATGCAATATATTTATTATACAACAACACAATATATTTATCATACTTTGAATTGAAGACCACGCCTAGATTGGTATTTAGCAAACATTTCATTAGTCTTGGTGTCCGTAAAACTGTTACACTCATTGGTTGACTGAACATGTATAATAATACTTAGCTCTTCTTTACCTTCAGCAGTAGCACCAGTTATCACACTATCAACTTGATAAGAACCTCATCCATATTATTTTTCCTATCTAGTGTAAGTTATGCAAAATGCATCAAGCAATTATGATTCTAATCTGCACACAATTAGTGGTACGAATTAGTCACATTACTTGATGCAAATATATGAGTTGCTTCTAAATTTAAGCTATCATGTTACACCTAATTTTTTAAGTTGAAATATTTCTTAGTTTAATATAGTCCACCGCATCTTCAAAAGTCCAAACGTTCTTTCTATCACATTTCGAGCTGTTGCATGACGCAAATTGGAAAGCTCTCTTGCAGTAGCTGGATTATTTCCTTGAGAAGCCCACTCTCTAAAGTGTTATCATGTGGATTGATATGGGTAAGGAATCCTGGACTGTTCATGTACCCAACATCCACTATGTAGTATTTACCATTCAGGACGACAAATGCATCCTTACATGACATTGCGTCCCATAATACCCTAGAATCTGAGGCTTATCCTTCCCATCTGACAAAGACACAAAGAAATTTCATTCGCCAGTCACAAACCCCTAAGACATGGTTGTAATCTGCTACTTCCAAGTCTTGTACCTGCCTTGGTCCTCCAATGGCACAAGTACATCAACATGTATGCCATCTAGTGCACCTAGGCAATCATCAAACCATTTCCATTTGGGGTCCTCAGGTTGAACAACATCTGGATCAGGAAGTTTGATGTATTCCTAGCTTAATGACAGAACAACTTGAAGAATTTAATTGAATTGTCGGCTGATCAGCTCAATCTTGACCACCCGTAAGTGTTGCAAATCAACCTCATTTTCACTCCATGGCCTACCAAGCAGAAATATTGCCAATTTTTTTTTCTACCGACACGTTTAGGATGTCCAGCAGGCCACACCGCTCCCTTAAGACAAAACATAGGTCATAAAATGATGTCTTGGAAAGGCGCAAACTATCAGTAGGTGTTTAAACCTTGGTACACATTTATTAGCATTTATTTTCTTTCTTGAATATTTTTTTCGCATTCCTCGTTTGCATCCACTACTTCACCGATTGTACCGATGTGCAATCATGGCCATAACTGAACATGCTAATGTGGCAACCTTTCTCTTTCTTCTGGTCCTACTCCTTTCCTCCTCATTTGTATTGTTAGAAACAAATAAGGACTGATCTGACCCCTATGCAACAGAAGAGAAATTGTACAGGCCCTATGACATCACAAGAACGAAGTAGCTGAAGCGATTATCAGCTAGATATGCTGCTGATCCTCATCAGCATATATAAATAGTTTCAGTTATAGAGGTAGACATAAAATTACTAGGCATCAGGAGAAGAATGTCGTTACCTGGCATAAAAAGAAGAATGTAATTACTTGCCATCAAGAGGCCTAAGTCATTTTTTATGTAAAGAATACTTCTGCAATGAAATGTTATTTGTTTTCTGAATTGACTAATAACCAACAGGCTAGCCTACCCTACAGATATTCCAGGCCAAACACTATTCAATCCCTAAACCTACTAGAATTAAAATTCTGATGACCTAAAACATCTTCTTACCAGTATAAGCTACATGTATAATATTTCCATAAGTTTCTGTCACAATACATTCTTCAATTAATCATGAGGCAAAACTGCACAAGACAGACAAATCTACTGCTGCAGAAGTATTCTGTACATGAAAAATGACTTAGGACTAGAAATATTTTTCAAGATATCAACATTACATTGGAAATGCACATTCTAATCCGATCGAGAAAAATGATACAATAAAATCTAGTGTGCATTTTAACACAATCAACATTAGTAGTTTAGCTTTCTGGCATTCATTTTTACAAAGTCAACATTAATAATTTATCTTATGTCGTCACTTGTACCACTAGGGAGCTGCCAGAATACTTGCTGCAATTTTCCCTTCTCGAACATGAGCATCCACCAACAGTAGAAAATGGATTCATGCATCACCAGATCTAACTCAGAAAGGAAAAATTCAAACTAAACCTAGGTAAACCAACAAATTATATCTGGTAGAGATGGCGCACTGTTACCTGGCTCACCATTCTTCAAGGGACGTGGATCTCTCCCCCTGTGGTGTCAAGGATAGGAGGGAGGGGCAAGGATCTCTCCACCGACGAGTAGATGAAGCCGTGGTAGCGTGAGACTATGAAGCCGATGTAGGGACGGACGAGCCGCGGTAGGGGCAGCATGAGACGACGAAGCCGCGGTATGGAGAGGCCAGGCGGCGCGAGATGATGAAGATGGAGGCAGCGCGCCGGTGTGTAGCAGAACCGCCTCAAAACCACGGGCGACTCGCCGAACAGGATCGATCTCGGGTAATAATACCAAAATAGTACAATATGAGTGTTAAAATATATTACAGGAAACTGATTTAAAGTCTTACAATAAGGTTCAAGTTATTCTTAGGATAGAAGTGTAAAACAGAATTCAACACAAAGCGGAAGCAATAATATAGCGGATATGATGGTACACTCGATAGTTTCCTTAACCTAAGACATGTCATGCCCTAAGACATGACTTAGTCCTCACGGCCAGCGGAAGGTGAGGCGAGAACGCAGTCGATCGACCAGTCAGAAGGGGGTTCACCATCCAACACCATTTTACCGCAACAATCACACCAGTTACCTGCAGGAAAGTTTGCAGCAAAAAAGGGAAATAACAATCCCTGAGTATTCTAATCCTCAGCAAGGCTTACCCGTCAAAAATAACCATCTACAGCCGACTCCTAAAAGATGAGAAAGCTGACTCATAGGTGGGTTGCTTTGCAAAAACACAGCGCTAATAGTGAGTCCTTACTTTTAAATTTTAGTGGTAAGTTAAGTTTTAAGAAATATAAATTTAGTTTGCACTATAAAATACACCAATCATGGTTGCAACACAAAAATAGGAATTCACAAAATCAGGATGTTCATCATTCATTCCACGTTCTTACTATGATGTGGCGCAGTGAATAAGCGGTACTCGTTACTATGAGGGACAATGATTATAATCAATTTATGTCCTCAGGAGAAACCCAAATTACATGACATGGACACGCTTCAGATAAGCTGTACGTGGCAATCTTTCACAACAATACCATAAGGTCAGTCCTATGCCCACCTCTCCCAAGAACATAGTCCACCATGCGATCACCACACTGGGTGCATTCATGGTTAGATATAGGTCTTTCTTAACTCCTCGCCAAAGAGAGGTAGGGTTACGTCCAACCACTACGGATATTGAAGTGCATCGGTTTCTTGGGTCCCATATATCCACTATGTAATCGGTATTGTTCAAACTTGCTCAGCGGAGCCACACTCGATCGGTCTTTAACCAATACAGACAGGGCTATAGCACCTAGACCATGAGTCCACACAGGAAACATGATTTGATACAAAACCTACTTCTCCCTGTCCGATCTCAAGTTTATCATTTCATGTGATAATGTAAACTATGGTAACAACCTGTAATTCACGAGTGAAGTTTCTCATTCACTCGACTTCTACCGTTAACTACAACTGATAGCCTAGCTCTACATCGAGTTACCCGTACCCAAGACATATAACATGGGTAAAGGGTAGCATCATGCGGTCTACATTTCAATCAACTCCTAAAAAACTGATGCACAGTACATTAACCATACACACTGATAAAATATAAAATGAATAAAATAGGGTTAATGCTCCAGGTGTAAGGATCAAGGACACCGAGAAGGGGATTGAAGCAGTGTGGTTCTATGTAACTCAAATTTTGCTACAATCATGAGCTATGTGACTTGATCACCACGAGATCAACCTAAGAAATTCTGCTAGGCCAAGACCCCTATTATCGTAGTGATTAAAGGTAAACAAGCAAACAACAGTAGAATGATAGCCACCAAGAGGAGCAGTAAGAATAACCTATCACACTACTCAACCATAAGTAAATGCGGAGAGTAAAGAGTAGGGTGAAGAGAATGCTCAGCGATTTTTTCCAAGGTCTCGAAAGGTTGGCGTCTTCCCCAAATCCTCGTTGGACCACTCCCGTTGAAGATTTGGTCCCTTCCGCCGTTCCTGGAACGGTGCTCTCTAGGGTACGTTTCACTCTCCGAGTGAGGTCACCAGCGTCCCTGGCTGTAGCGAACAATACCCACTCGCAAAAGCAAACCTCCAAAACTCGAGCACTCCATCTTGGTGTACCTTTCACATGGGGGACCCGAAATCGCTCACAAACTTGGCGTTGTCTTCGACAATCTTCTTAGAAGCTCGATCACCGACTCCTAGTCGATCTAGGCTGCCAAACCAATAGTAATAGGACAAGATCACTCCTCTCAAAGCCTCGCAAGCTCTAAAAATGTGTGAATGCTCCTAATTACTCTCTTACTAGCACAAAGGATCTCCAATCTTGAGTTGTGATCTCTCCTTTGCATCACATTCAGACCTCAGGCACACACCTCAATGTAGGCTACCAACCCATAAACAACAATTGAAATGTGATGTCATAAAGTTGTCTACTTTTACTAGTCACCGGACTGTCCGATGACTCTTCACACCGAACTATTCGGTGACTCCATAACTCTACAGATCTGAGAGACAACCTCTCTAGAATCCATTCCATATGACACCGAGCTATCCAGTGCATACCTTCACCGGACTATCCGGTGACTCTCTCTTTTGGATTCCTATAGAACCTTCTCAGGGCTTCATTGTGGACTCCGGACTGTTCGGTCTCTGACCACACCAGACTGTTTGTTGATTTTCTACATCTGGCTCCAGAAAACATCTCTTCTGGACACTGGTCTTTTGGCTCACCGGATTGTTCGGTGACTACTTCTGAAGCTGAAACTTGAGTCCTCGACTTCAACTTCATTGAACTTGCTTCATCTGCCATCTTAAATGCGTTTTGAGGTAACTAAGAGCATTGATACCTCCTAACACTTGTATGACCCTAGAGAAAATGACTTGACCCCCTTAGTAGTACAGGCAATCATATAGACTCTCTAGCTAGTACTTAGCCTTGATCCAATTTTCACCCGATACTCCTCTTCTTGGAATCGTCCTTGTCATCCATCAAAGAAGCCCACCATATAAATGTAGAAAGTGCGGGGTAGAACCTACAACCACACGGGTTACATATGGTGTTCACTCAACCACTAAAATTAATTAATACCCTCCAGGGGACTTCAAAGGTCATGAAGCTAACAATCTCCTCTTTTTTTGGTGATTGACGACAACCATAGTTCTCACAAACGAGATGATATCCAAAGATAGAGAATAAAGCACATCTCGTAAACATCATGAAAGGAAATGAATTGAAATGAATTGCATGATGTTTGAAAACCCATACTTAGCCCTTACCTTGATGACTCCCCTTTCCATGTGCATGGGTTCTCCATCTTTGTCTTCCTATTTTTAGATCAATCATCTCCTCATCTCGTACCTCTCAGTCATAAACTTACACACCTCTCCCCTTTTGTCATCTAATCACACAAAAATATGGCATCGAGGAAGCATATAGTGAGGAAGAAGCGAGGTAAAGAAAGGTTAGTGCAACATAATACAATAAGGGAGCACAATGCACAAGAGAACCTGCATAGACAAGCAATCCACAGGGAGAATCATACACAATAAACTCAAGGGTTAAACAAGGGTTAGAACAAAACAGAGTGTATCAATGAGCTAAAATGAGCGAATAAAGCACAAGCTCATCAAAATAACATGAAGAGCCAATGAAATCCACCAAAATAAGATCCAGAGCATATCTACCCATCCACGGCCTCCCCCTAGACAGCTAGCCTCTCAAAATGGTACAACCACACATCGCAATTTCGACGCTCTAGACTTAAGGAAATCTAGTCCTGAGCTAGCGTGGCTGGAGAGTCGGGTGCAGTGACAATTGGTGTCTTCTCCTCCGGTGCCGACTCGACTGCTGCTGCTAACTCATCAACTGCTAGCTGCTCAGTATCATCAAAAGCACTCAGCCCCGAAGACAACGTCGAGGAGGGCTCCTTGCCATCAGTTGAAGGTGGCTGAACAGACGGTGCTGTGGCAAGAGTGTGAGCTGCCTCCCTTGAAGTGTAGTTAACTGCTATCAGGCCAGCTGCCTCCTCAGTACTGTTTGGCTGCTCGGCTGTGTTGGTAGCTGGCTTTGACTGTGAAGCTGCTAGCGGTGGCTTTGACAAAACGGTCTTAGTTGTGGTAGCTCCGAAGGAAAGGGCTCTCGAAGCTAACGAAGAACTACCAACAATTGTCCCTGTCTCCAATGCTGGCACTGTAACTCGTGGCTCAGCTGAAGCAAGCAGTGCAGACATGGAGAACATGGAAACCAAGGAGGACTGAAAAGTAGATACTAGCACACTTACTCCTCTGGTAATCACTGAGGTGCTGATTGCTCCATAAGGTACAAATGATGAAATTGAAGCTGTGGGCAAGGTACTGAAGCTGGGCTGCTACTGCTCTAGCTGAGCTGTGACTGCTGGCACCATAGAGTACTGAGACTGAGGTGATGTAGGCTGCAGCTGTGGAGGTATGAAGCCATAGCTCCAAATCTAGCAGACATATATGATATGGCCATTGCCATCTCCAACTGAGCACGCTACGACCTCTCGTGGAACTCTTTGTCTTGCCGCCTCCTCTCCTCAGCCAGCTCTCTCTCCCCTCAACCTGGAGGCGCTCAAGTCGGATCCTCTCCTCGGACTCGATCCACTCAAACCTAAGCCACTCCTCAGACCCTGAATCATCCTCCTCTGCTCAGCCTGCTCTATTTGAATAGTATCTAGTCTGGCAGCAAGAGCAGGGTCAACTATGGCATGAGATGTAGGAGTCTCGGCCTGACCTGGAGCCTAAGTGCTCTCAACCCACGGTTTTGCTCCCTCCGAAGCCTCGGTCTCAAGCTCAAACTCATCAAGGGCTGTGGTCTCCTCTCCTCCTGGACTGCTCAGTGAAACAGAAAATCGTAAAACTCTAGAGTGAGTCAGCTCAGTTAGACTAAAGGCTGTAGTAACCTCAAGTAGAGCAGTGTACTCCACAGTCATCAGTCCAGACCACCTCAGAAGCAGGCATATGTAAGGTGCAAAAGGGTATTGTCGTGCTCCTATCCCCTCATAGATCACATCCTCCATCTAAGTAAGCAGCAGATCTATCAAATCAAATGTCTCATGCCTCAGTAGAAAACATAGCAGCCACTAGTGTAAGATGATGACATGCTCTTGGTAGCGAGCCCTTTGGCTATAGCCTCGTGTGTCAGCCTCAGGGGGTGCCTCGAGTAATGCTCCCCATGTGGAGGTGGGTAAGCAATACTCATCCTCTCATCACCTGTCTCAACTCCTCCTAAGGGTCTGTAGGCTGGTGCAAACTCAAGGTGAGCCAGGGCGTGGATCGGTGTCTCAGAAGATAGAAACTCCAAAGCAGCAATGACATCGGATCTCTCAAATCGATGTGGCTCACCTCGATACATGAACCAAAATTGTGACCTACGGGGGAGATCCACAAGGAGACATAGAACTATAGGACAACCTCCTCACTGTACCTCAAGGACTGGGTGACTAACTCTGTAAGGCCCGATAGGTAGCTGATGTTCTCCTCCATGTTACTCCCATCTTATCTGCTCAGTGCCTCAAAAGAACAGTGACGGTGAGCGGCAAACACTGAGCTCTTGCCTTTTGTGGCAAGATGGCGACAAAGAGCCTCATATATCCACCGTTGTAGTGCTGTCTAAAACTGACCAGCATCTCCATGATGCTCTGCAGGGACCCACATAGCAAAGTCTACTCTCCTCTTGGCCATCATGGCTGAGCCCTTGACCTATAGCAGGCCGACATCCTCATCTCTGAAACGTGACATGCCCGGCGAGCTCTCTCGGCTCTAGCAGTGCAAACGGCACAGACTCCAGCTCTGGAATGAGGACACCTCTGTGGCCTCGATGGTAAAACCTGCTGGCTGGCCTCCTCTCCCTCCGTGGTTCTCGACTGCCTGAACGACTGGCAAGAGCACTCCACGGCTGACTAGCTGCCATTGGGGGTGTGATCGCCACTCTCTGATGGGTCAACCTCCTGAGCTCCCCCTGTCCCTCTGCTCCAAGGATCCTCAGAGCCCCACTCCTCCTCTCGGGAGGTACATCCACATCAGGTACTGCAAAAACCCGATCCCAATCCAGATCTCATGTCCGCTGCCTCTTCTTCTTCGTAGGCTCAGTCTGCTCCACTGCCTTTCCCTTCACCTTCTCCTCAGCTGTCAGTCTCTGTTGGCCCATAGTATCAACTATGAAGAATAAGTGTCACTAAAAGCACAATTGACAAACTAACATAGGATTAAGAGATTGGCTCTTAACCCGTCCACTGAACCTTTGGGCTGCCTCAGAAACACTGTCCCTGTCCGCTGTCCTGTCCCACTACACCACATAAGAATAAATATAAAGTCATAAGCATCCTAGGTAAGTGACACATAAAAATGAAATCCTAGTGGTGGAATAAGGACATATCACCAATCAAATAGGGTAAAGTGATCAATGGTGATATCAATGGACTAACGCCACAATTTAACTAAATATCAATATAAGCAAATTGTGACACTAGAGACAGGGAGACTCAATGACATACCAAATTATGAAGCAAATAGACTCAATATGACACTAAGTACACGGAATGTCAATCAATTACATTACATAGCAATAAAAGATTGAATTTTGATCTTATTTTTGCTAATTTCCCATAATTAATCAACAATCAAGGCACATGGGATGTAATAGATCAAATGAAGGATAGGTACGACACCCCAGGGGAAAGAGCAACCGATGACCGTCAAGAAGGCTGTGGGAAGCACGTCCGATCACCTCGGAGTTGAAAACCTTAATGAGGGTTTCGAATGTGGCTGAACTCAGGGGGACAGCGAGGTTCGGCAAAGAGGCAACGCTGCGGGTACATGCGTGTGAGCTGCAGAGACCACAGCGGTGGCACGGTGGCGCAACGACGGGGTGATGCTAGGCAGAGCGGCGCAGGTGGCTAGGGCACGAGCTAGGGCCCGGAGAGCAGGGTAGAGGCATGGGTGTTAAGGCGACGTGCGGTGGTGCCGAGGGCAGAGATCGGGGGGTGCACGGCTGTCGGAGGCTAGCAGCGGCGGTCAAAGGGTGAAGGTCGTCGACGGACAGGGCGCACAAGTATGGAAAAACATCGAAGCCCACGTGCGGTTAGGTCAATAAAAAATCAATGGCCTAGGTCTGAAAAGAATCAAGGAATGGCAGAGATTTCACAAAATCCCCGACTCACCAGACTGTCTGATGCACCGAAGATTGTCCAGTGACAGTAAACGCCGGACTGTCCGGTGTCTGCCGAGAACCAAATCCAGAGAAGTCAACTGCATCACCTTCCAATCACCAGACTGTCCGGTGAGCTCGACGGACTATCCGGTGACCAGATTGATTCTGCTGTGATGACAGAGCACAGAAGGCACTCACCGGACTGTCCGGTGAAGGCACCGGACTGTCCGGTGAACTCTAAAAACCGCAGAATCAAGGGGTTTCTTCCCAGAATTGTAGTGTCCTCACCAAATACCAAATAAACACAGCACTTGGCTAAAAGGGAACTCTCGAACACCCATTTGCAAATAGTTAACCCCTATGGATTTATAGTTTTCGCAAATTGCAATAAGATCGAACGATAATAACCAAAGCAAGAAGGAGCCAAAAAAGGGAATGTATGAACCTACGTTCACAGACCGCGTAAGTGGATAGCTTAGAGTCCATTAGACACAAGGTTCAATTGGCATAAAGCTCAACAATTGCTTTCGTTACACTTATGCAGTTGTGAATTCATATTGAGCATGTAAACACACTCTCCCTGTGTAACGCCTCCTCCAAAATGCACGACAACTACAAGCTAGCAATGCACGAAATTAAATATGCCATGTAGATGCAAGCAAATTTAAGTCCATTGCATAAAGAAAACCTATTCAGTGTCAAGTTTGACCCATCTCAAGCTTAGTTATTAAGAGTACACCGCGTCCTTGAGAGAACCAAACCACCTATATCAAGCTCTTCCCCCATGCTCATAGATATCTTGAGATGGTTAGCCATTGACTAATTTATTTTTCTTTTCTTTTATCTTTTTACATATGATGCATGGTTGTGCAAACATCTAGTCCACGAAGGAGTCTTAACTACTATGCAAGACAAGAAAAGAAATATATAACCTCCTTGAAGAGTAGATTGGTGTTGTAGCTCATACACACATGTGTGGTGGACTTCATGGATTTCCAATCACGATTGACGGTGCACCACCTTGATCCTCCTAGTTCCTCTCACGGTCCACGATCACCTTCGGGACAAATATCCTCTTGATTGTCCTTTTGGCATTGGGAGGTCCAAGCGGCTTTGCTTTCACCTTACCATCCTTTGCCCTAAAAAGTTTGTAGTGCACATTCTCATGATATAAGTTAGTTTTAGGTATGCGCTTGGACACCTTGGCGCAATCCTTGGCTCGGTGACCATCATGACAACACCTCTCACAATAGTAGTCATCAACCATGAGCGGAGCTATCCAAGCGAGAATGTTGTTGTCGTTGCCGACGATGTTGATAGAGGAAGGATAAGATCCTAAACCCTTGTGATTGTGGTTGTTGACAAGGTTCCGGCTTAGGATTTTTTTTGTATTTGCCTTCCTCTAGTGAGCCGCTCGAAGGCGTCCATCATGGCCTCTCTCCTCTTTGAGCTTCGTGTATTCCTTCAAAACACTACGCTCAAGAGTAATTCCCTCCTTAGAGAAGGTTAGATCACAAGTAGAAGCTTCATTTATATGCTTAGGAGAGTTAAAGAGAGAGTCAAGATCAAGATCTTCATGGGTGAGGACCAATACCTTATGCTTCTCATTTAGCTCCAAGTGTTTCTCTTTGAGATACTCATTGGAGTTTTGTAGAGCCCCACGAGATTGCTTAAGAGCCTTGAGCTCACCCTCAAGCTCATAAACTAAAAATATCGCCACTTCATGCTCCTTGGTCAGCACCTCAATCCTCTTATTCTTCTTGATAATGGTCTTGTTGGCCTTCTCAAGTATGAGGACTAGATCATCATAGCTTGGTGCATCATCCTCATCATCATAGTCCTCTTCTTCCTCTTCAAAATCAACATTCTCATCCATGTAGTCCTCACAACTTTGAGCCATCAAGCAAAGAGGCGTAGGTGGTAGCTCATTGGTGCAGCTTGTTATACCGATACCGGCAAGTTCTTCATCTTCGCTTGATGAAGAGGAGTCAGAGTCATCAATGGTGAGCCATTCACCAAAAATGTAGGTCTTGTGCGATGACTTCCTCTTCTCCTTGCCTGCGCTCTTCTCCTTGACAGAGAACTTTTTCTTGAACTTTCTTTTGGTCTCGCATTCTTCGTCATCACTCTCACTTGATGCTTGCTTCTTGCTCTCCTTCTTAGGCTTGGGGCACTCCTTGGCAAAGTAGCCTGTCTTGCCACAATTGAAGCATCTAGAGTTGTGCTTCGAGGATGAAGTTCTTCCCTTGCGAAAAAGCTTCTTCATGAGGAGCGCAAGGTCTTCATATTGCTATCATCATCCTCGTCCTCCTCTACCTTCTTCTTCTTGCTCTTGCCATTGTGTGATTCTTCAACTTGTAGAGCAAGATTCTTGGGAGCTTGGGAGTCAGCGGAGGTGCCCAACATATACCGCTCATATGCCATATGCTTTCCGAGCATCACATCCATGGATGAGCTAGCCAAGTCGATTTGAAAGAGGCATGTCACAATGGAGTTGTAACTTGACAGCAATAACCTCAATATCTTCCTCATGACCTCCACATCCTCGATCTAGGTCTTGAGGCCCAAAGCATTGATCTCCTCAACTACAACATGCACACGAGAATAGACATTATTACCTTTTTCATGGGGTTGCATGGTAATTGAGTCATATCTATTTTTAAGCACATAATAGTGCTCTTCTTTAGCTTCGGCAGATCCCTTATGTATACTTTGCAATTGAAGCCATATTTCATGAGCGGTGAGTGATGCATTAATTCTTGTGAAAACAGTTTTAGAGATGCATCCAAAAATGGCATTCTCATCCTTAGCATTGAACTTAATAAACACGGGATCAAGTCTCTCATTCGCGTTTGTAGCGTTTCGGGTTACACTCCATGCTTTCCCATCGATAGACTCGAGGTAGGCTTGCATGCGAGTCTTCCAATATGAGTAATCGTCCCCATCAAATACGAACGGATGTTCCATCCCGTTCGACATCCTTACTCAAGGCGATGAAGGTCGAAATAGAGCATTTGGCTCTGATACCACTTGTAAGGATCAAGGACACTGAGAAGAGGGATGAATTGGTGTGGTTCTATGTAACTCAAATTTTGCTACAATCTTGAGATAAGTGACTTGATCATCTATGAGAACAACCTAAGCAATTCTAGTAGGCCAAGACACCTATTATGCTAGGGATCAAAGTAAACAAGCAAGCAACACTAGCACGATAGCTACCAAGAGAAATAGTAAGAACAACTTATCACACTACACAATGATAAGTAAATGCGAAAAGTAAAGAGCAGGGCGAAAAGAATGCTCAACAATATTTTCTGAGCTCTCGAAAGATTGGTGCCTTCCCCAAATCCTCGTTGGACCATTCCCGTCGAAGACTTGGTTCCTCCCGCCGTTCCCGGAATGATGCTCTCTAGGGTACCCTTCACTCCCGGAGTGAAGTCATCGGCGTCCCCGGTTGTAGCGAACAATATCCACTGGCAAGAGCAAGCCTCCAAAGCTCGTGCGCTCCCTCTTGTGTCCCTTTCAAGCGAGGGACCCAAACCGCTCACAAACTTGGCATCGTCTTCTACAATCTCCTTGAAAGCTTGATCATCGACTCCTAGCCGATCTAGGCTGCCAAACCAAGAGTAATAAGACTACTCCTCTCAAAGCTCACAAGCTCTAGAAGTGTATGAATGCCCCTAATTATTCTCTTACTAGCACAAAAGATCTCCAATCTTGAGTTGTCCTCTGTCAATGGTGTCCCTTGACCTCTCACAAGTTTGCTCCAGCAATTCAGACATCACGCACAACCTTAACGTCCCTCTCCATGGTTTATATAGGCTACCAACCCATAAACAATTGTTGGAACGTAATATCGTAAAGTTGTCTTCTTTTACCAATCTCCGAACTGTCCGGTGACTCTTCACTATTGGTGGTCCTTAAGTACCACTTACACCGCCAATAAACCTTGTAAAATAAATAAAGACTTAGCATTTCTTGCATGCATTTTATTTCAAATAATGTAGTTTCACTTGTACTTGGAGAAAATGTGTATGCAGGTGAAAATCAACTTTCTATAGTGAGGAAATGACCCAACATGTCAAAAGTTAACAAACTGACGAATCACACGAAGCCATATGGGAAGCAGTCAACCCGCGGAGATAAAAAGAATATTGTGAAGGTTCTACGGAGAAATCCCACACCAGACCCACCAAGGAGGGCCTAGAAGAAAGCGACTCCCACGGTGGCTTGGTGCGCGAAACAAGTCTCTGCACCGACTTAGGAAGGCTTTAAATAGGACTCCACACCCCCTCACTTGGACAAACACCATGTTTCGGATTTTTCACTCATACTCCATTAGGTTTCCATTGTTAGAGTGTCATTAGGCTAGAGGAGTCTCTCCCTAGTTTCCAAATCACCTTGGAGAAGTTAGTGAGTATTTTTCTCATGTATCATTTCCTTTTTATATTGACATTGACCATGAATAAAGATATAGTTTTCTTTTATTATGTCTCCCTTAGTATAGTTATATTTATCTTTATGGGCAAGTTGTTCTGGTTTGATGTATTTGTCGATGGACCAAGGTATGATTATATTAAGTAGAGCCTACTTATTATATTAGTCTCTGCATGTTTAGGCGTCTATGCCACGGCATCAGTTCAACGTGGTTATTAGTATGCTTTAGCCCTAGCTCTGCTGCCTAGGAGGATTAAGGTATAGTTGAATAATGTAGACATGGTGTCGGGTTATTCACCTTCATTGAATGCAGGTGTACCCACGGCTTTTAGAGATAGGCGGTAGGTAGTGACAGCCTTATCCGTACATTGTAATCCTTCACGTTCATTTATAACGTAGGGGCTGTTAAAGACGGTGCACTTTGGATTATTAGACCATGTTAGAAGGCATCACCCCAGTAGTGCCTGGGTGCCTCTAAAGTTCTAAGCTATGTTTTAACTAGATAATCTATATACTCATGAGACTAATTTAGAAAGTACATAAGGAACTTAACTTGTCCAGATACTTTGATGTGTCTGTGGTTCCCGATCTTCCATTAGGTTGTGGTAACTCACGATTTGGTGGAAATGTGACACACAATCGATCCACCCTCAAATCAATAAGATTCGAAGCCTGCAATCACAGAACCACTTCTCCTATGGTTATCAACCGTGCAACGCCCAGTTGACCTCACCAATAAGACTAATTCTTGCCTGCGAATCAAAGAACACAAGCAAGAACAAGGAAAAATGCAACACAAATGGGAAATCTAAATTAAACTAACAAAGTTGGGGTCTCACAAACCATCTAGCGGTGAAACTGTATGAAAACAGAATAATCTAAGCAAATTGTAAGTACTAATGGTGTGGCAGCTACTGATTATAAAGGGTGGTGGGACGTGCAAGACCCCCAAGATAAAATCCTAATGGGCCTAACAAGATACAAGACTGAATGGTCTAAAATGGTGGTACAGCACCTGACAGATTCTGTATGTTATATTGTTTCAGTGATTTCTGGAGATCTAGGAAGTGTTTTGGCACGGGATTAGATCCATTGAAAAGCTTATCTCCTTGGCTTTCCAGCCATATCTAGAACATCCAAAATAAAGTTCATTCATATGCGACCTCGACTCAAGTTTATTGTTAGGACTTCGACTCCACCATGCCCTGCAACATGCATGAAAAGATGGAGGCCACGGGTGTATTTGTATGTAGTCACTTGGTGGCTCAGAGATCCGCATGATCTCATCATTCCCTCCTTGATGGCAAGCCGTCCTCGACTTGCTCCTTTGGGTAGCATGATTCGGTAAACTGGCTTCAAGAATCAAATCAATTTTGTGCTCACTCACTCGAATGGGTGAAAGTCCTGGGGGTATTTATTCAGGAATAGTATCATGATACTTCTACAAATGGTTAATAACAGGAGCAGCCAAATAGCTAGAAAGATAACGACATGAAGACAAAGCATCTTTGCATACTAGAGTGTCATATGAATTATTTTTATCATCAAAATCAGAAGATCATCTTTTTCCCATAATATCCGTTCCAAACAATTCATATGATCGGGATCACTATAATCATTCCTATGAGAAGGTAGAAAGTGTGTCATCTTAGAAAAACTAGATAAACTTGGCATGATGTGATAATTTTTATGTCCATTATGTAACTGGTCATTTATGTGCACCATACAAGAGGTTTTCAAATTTGAACAGATATAAACTCTATGCACCATAAACACACCTCTATTATTATATTTATCTGTGATATAAAAATTATTTCTAATGAACAAAGGCAATTCAGTTTGGGGATATATTATTCTCTCTACATAATTTAGATCACAAAAGGCATCATATTCATTATAATCCAAAGTGTTTGGAGAAGAAAATATTTCAGCTCATCATTTTCACATGAATGGAAGCTAAATGTGTAATTTTAGCACTAGTGGATGAATAAAAATAAGAAGTATCAAGTTCATTCACTTCTTTTTGCATAGGAACAATAGAAATATCAGCACACAACTCCTCATTATCAGAAGAACTAGTGGACAAATCAAATAATGATAAAGATAAATGGATAAAAGGTGATACTAGCAGTTGCTTGATACTAATAGGATTGGTAAACAATTTCAGCATAATAACAAGCTTCTCACATTCTTCAGTGTTATGTTTAATGATTTTATTTTCGTTTGCAGCACTATCATTTGGTGCATTACGATCATTCTCACCTTGAGTTATGCATGGAACATTATGTATCTCCTTTTTTTCCAAGTTTCTGTAATTATCATCTTCTTGTTCAATCTCAATGTCCTGCAAAATGTTAGGTAAAATAGGAGGGAAACTAGAAAGTTCATCCTCCAAAGAGTGTTCATTACAATTAGAAATAGGTTCAGGAGCTGTATCAATAAAAGTTTTTCTCGTGTGAATTTTAACACCATTCCATGTCCTAGGAAATTCATTAGTTGCATACCAATTTTGTCACCAAGTTGAAGCATTATCAACTAATGCACTAGCAATATTCTTTTCTTCTTTCACACATACGGCATTGTCCAAATATATTATCTATCTCTCTTTTCCAAGCAATATATTTAATAGAATCTAAACTATTATAGGAAGGAAGAGATGAAAGAATATAATTACTCGTGGTAGGAGATCATGTAGCAATGGTCCGAACTTCACGCATCTTTTGATCATGAGCAACATCTCTCTAAGGTGGATTGCGTCCCTCAAGTTTTACCAAAATATTGTCCATACGCTTGAACTGTTTTTCAAATGTTTCAGTGAGATTATCAATGGCTCTTTGAAGGGTAGTGTTGAAATTGTACTCACCTCCTTTTCTTCCTGTCATGGTTAGAAAAATAGCACATAGATAGCAAAAATATTATTTCTACAACTACAGTGGGATGGGTGGTGAAAATTCTGCAAAAGAAAACGTCTTTTCAAGGTTCTTACCAAAGCAAAGTAAAGGATGGTGCAACCAGTAGCAGAAAAAACCTAGAATTAGTGGCGTAGCAATTGTAGGGCTGAATACAGTGCTGACCAGAGGTGGATATGTGAAGCTTGGAGGGCTGAAATTTGATTAGGGGAACACAATTCTATAACAGATAGCAATATTGAATAAGTGTTCTAAGTAATATATTCTACTTGTTGGCCCAATCTTATGAAAAAAATTCAGATGGCAAAAGAATACGAATATATCAAACGGCAACAACAACACAAAAGACAGCTTCAGAAATCAGCAAAGCATTCAGCACTTGTAACACTTGTAAAAGTCAACAAATGGTAATTTTCAGCTCCTTGATGTTCAAATTTATTTATTTTTCTTTTATTTTTTGATATTTTTATCGGAACCAGGAGCACAAAAGATGGCACACGACCAAGTTTCAGATCAATTTGATGTAAGATGTGACTTAGAGAAAATCTTGAATTTTGTAAAATCTGTGCTTAAATTTTGGAGCGCCAAAACAGAAACTACTGATCTAAAATTATTGAATCTAGGATCTGTAGATATCCGAAAAGTATTTATATGTCTAATTTGGAGTCTAGAAACAAAAGTTATGGCTATTTTAAAGATGGACCTCCATATCAGATTTTTTTAAAGGCCGAAAACATATTCGGATTGCAAATTGGGTGCCAAATTTGTAGACGATTTTGTGGCAGAAACTTATGGATGAATATATTGGATGCTGGGAATTTGTTAGTGGTCGATACAAGGGTTAGGTGAGTGGGAAAAAATTTTGATGCAAGATAACAGATAAGAGATATGAACACGGATAACAGATGTGAACGATGCAAGTGATGAACGACGAAAGAAAAGAACTGGATGCAAAAAGATTTTGAAAACAAGAAACCAAAACATGAATTAACGACATAAATTCAACACTACGGACTCTAAAATAAAATTATGCAAAGGCTAAACATAGTTTTAGACAGGGGAAAACCTACCTATTTACTATTTTTTGTAGCGGTTTTTCTATGTATGATAGGATGAATGCGAAATCAACAACTACGATAAACTGAACCTGACAGTATACCTGAAGCTCTGATTACCACTTAATGTGTCAGTGGTCTCCGATCTTCCATCAAGTTGTAGTAACTCTCGATTTGGTAGAGATGCGACACACAGTCGATCTGACCTCAAATCAATACGATTCGAACCCCGCAATCGCAGCACCACTTCTCCTATGCTTATCAACCGTGCAATGCCCGATTGACCTCACCAATAAGCCTAATCCTTGCCTGTGAATCGAAGAACATAAGCAAGAACAAGGAAGAACACAACATAAATGCAAAATCTAAATTAAACTCACAAAGTTGCAATCTCACAAACCGTCTGGCGACGAAACTATATGAAAAAAGAATAACCTAAGGAAAATCGAAGTCCTAATGGTACAGCGGCCACTGATTATAAAGGGTGGAGAGACGTGCAAGACCCCTCCTGGACGACACCTAATAAGATACAAGATCGAATGGTCCAAGATGGTGGCACAGCACAGTGACAAATTCTGTACATCATATTGTTTCAACGATTCCCAAAGATCTAGGAAGTGTTTTTGCACAGGATTAGATCCGTTCGAAAGCTTATCTCCTTAAATTTCTAGCCATATCTAGAACGTCCAAAACAAAGTTCGTATGCAACTTGGGCATCCATTTTAGTTCAAGCTGCTCCTAGAGTCCGATTAGGACTCGAACCTAAGTTGGATTCAAAGTCCTTCTTGAATTGAACGCCCTTCCTGGTCTTCTGGATCTCCAAGTCATTCTCCAACTTCTCTTGATCCTCTCTAATATTCCCAATCGTGATAAAGTTATTAGATAGTAATCTATTCTCAAAGTAAGTTAAATAAGGGTTTACAAATGAGCTCACCTCTAAGTTTAATTATCATGCACGAGCTCTTGTGATTGGACCATCAATACTAACTTGAGAAGTGTTGTGTATATCTAAAGGAGTGATGTCTTCGTCATCCCCCTTTTCTTTGAGTCGTCCTCGACTCAAGTTCATTGTCACGACATCGACCCCACCATGCCCTGCAACATTCATGAAAAGGTGGAAACCATTTGTATGCAGTCACTTGGTGGCTCAAAGATCTGTATGATCTCATCATACCTATCACTCATTTGTACCTAGAATAGAGTAGAGTAGTATTCTGATATGTGCGTCCACTATCATATTCATATATGCTTACCCCTGTTCTAGACTTAGTTATTTCAATATGAGTAGTCTTGCCTTGAATCAATGCAAAGAATAAATTTCTATCCCTGAATACTGCCCATGCCTTCCTTTGAGATAAACACGATACCCCAAAATTCTCTTAGGTGAAATGATACAATGGTAATTCCATGCGCTTTCGAAATCCAATCTGAATTTAATGTGAATTTACCATGGCTAGTACTTATGTCATCTTCATAATGATGTAACAAACGCCAACATTCACATCGGACTATCTGGTGACTCTTCATACCGAACAGTTCGGTGGTCCGATGACCTTATAACTCTGTAGACCTAAGAGACCTCTCTGAAATCCATTTTATATGACACCGCACTGTCTGGTGCGTACCTTCACTAGACTATCCGGTGACTATTTCTTTTGGATTCCAAGAGACACCTTCTCTGGACTTCATCTCTTTGGACACCGGACTGTCCGGTCTCTAACCACACCGGACTGTCCGGTGACTCTACATCTAGCTCCAGAAAACATCTCTTATAGACACTGGTCTTTCGGCTCACCGGACTGTCCAGTGACTGCTTTTGAAGCTGAAACTTGAATCCTCAACTTCAAATTATCTTCAACTTCATCCAACTTGCTTCCTCTGCCATCATAAATGCTTTCTGAGGTAACTAAAAGCATTCATACCTCCTAACACTTGTATGATCCTAGAGAAAATGACTTTGACCCCCCTAATAATACCTGCAATCCTATGAACTCTAATCTTCGCCTGATACTCCTCTTCTTAGATCGTCCTTGTCATCCATCGAGGAAGGTCACCATATAGATGTAGAAAGTGCGGGGTAGAACCTACAACCACACGGGTTACATATGGTATTCACTCGATCACCAAAATCAATTCATATCTTTTAGGTGACTTGAAAAGGTCATGAAGCTAACACCGGGGCTTGCCTTGGTTTGGCAGAGTGTTATCACAATCAAGTGAGTAGTTGACAACAGCAGATGGTTCCTCCAACAATTCTGATTGGTCACCTTCAACATCATTTCCTAAATGCAACCTTCAACGTCGTTTCCTAAATGTATGAAATGATATGCACTTTAATTAAAGAGTTTATTTGGAAAATAACACTGCAAAGTCGCCGAAATAGGAAACTACCATCGCAAAGTTTTGGAACTGAAAATTACCATCGCTAAGCTGTTTGAGTTGAAAGCTACTATGGCCGTAACAGTTCCCATCCGGAGTACATGTAACTCGTGTATTATGGAGTATTTTTTAGAATGATTTCCACACAATACCCCTACCTATTCGATACTATAAATCATATACTCACTCTGTCCCATAAAAAAAAATTAGGTTTTGTCAAATCTGAATTTGGTCAATGATTTCTATAAATTAGGTTCATCATGAGAAATATTTATATAATATATAAATTTTTGTATTGTTAAAGTATACTCATTTTATAAAATCTTTTACTCCGTCCATCCTAAATTATAAGTCACTCTGTCTTCCTCAAGTTTTTTTCCAAATTATAGGTTGTTATTGCCGATACAACTTTCTCTCTTCCTAATACTTCTTCATCTCTATCTCTCTCCTCCTCATTTTCAAAATATACCACCTTTTGCACTCTTCTTAATTCTTGTGATCAGACCTGTAATGACTTATAAAATGGGATGGAGGGAGTATTAAAGTTAGGTTTGACCAGACCTAGAAATACATCTTTATGGGACGGAGGGAGTAAGAATCTAGATGTCTACATTTGCATAATACGGAAACCTATTTATGTCCTAGTTGCAATTCATGTTATTGGTTTATGTGAAAAAATTGAGAATGATCAGAGCATCTAAACTTCATTCCAGAATTTATAAAATATATGCCATATTACTAGTTGTACTAAACATCACAAGGGTATTCAGGTCTTTTTACTACTTCCTGTTAGAACTTAACCAAAACCCTAACGTCCATGGTATTTTTCAAGTCAAAACCATCAGCGATGGTAATTTTCAGGCCTGAATCTTTGCGATGGTAATTTCCTATTGGAGCAATTTTACAATGGTAATTTCCAAATAAACCCTTAATTAAATAGGTGTCATTTATACTTTAACAAGCGATGACATGGCTATGTAATCATATGACCACGATCAATACGAGAATGATTTGATGCAAAATAACTTGATTAAATTAAGGTGTTAACTATATTTATAAGCAAAAGGATGCTTATTAGCAAAAAGGAAACGACTCCTATAGTACCTTAATTGATTAAAATGAGAAAATCATTTCTAAATTCCAATTATATGGTTCTGGAAGACATAAATCAAAATTTTATTTGATCCTAAAATCAAGTAAGTTCTAAAATAATTTATGACCAGAATTCAAAATTTATTGAAAACAGGTGGATTTATAATGAATTAAATACCATCTATAGATTACAAATCATATATAAATAACCTATAAGTATATAAATCCTGAATATTTTTAGGATAATACTATTTAAGAAGTAGAAGGCAAATATAAATTTTTCACATTTTATTTATGCAGGAAAGTGGAAATATGCACTAACATTATTCTACTTTAGTTAATTTGTAGAAATATTTTATTGCATGAAAATGCATATTTGAATACTCCAAAATATTTCTCATGTTACAGGGATTCCTAATATATGTTATTTATAATTTATCGAGTTCGTATGCAGTTTCTAGGAATTTTTCAAGATTTTAGCAGTTTTCTGGACAATTAAATAAATCAAAACCCGGAAATAATTTTAACTAGCCCATACGGTGGCCATACTGCGGGCAACAGGGGACGGCCACATGGAATCCGGCGACTGGCCAAGCTGGCCGAGCTCCGGCCATGGCGGCCTCGCCGGCTCGCAGCGGTGCGGCTTGCCGGAGCCCCTTCCCAGCGTCAGCTCGGGGATTACAGAGGTGGGGTACCCGGGGTGCGGAACCCACCGGAAGGTGGTCGACAGCTTGCGGCGCCCGGCTCGCATTTCGGCGACGTGTAGCCAGTTGCACAGTGGTCCAACCTTGAAGATTTTTGTCCTGGAAGCTTCATGGAATAGAGAGGAAGACCGGCATCCAGCTCTTGGTCGTGGAAGCCGACTGTAGCAGGGCTGTCACCGGCGAGCTCCCCCGGCCATGTGCGACGACGTGGAAAAAGCTTCAATCCCTGCCCAAATCGGTGGTATTTCACCCCATTAGAGAGTTCTACAGATGCAAAAATGACTGAGCTAGCACCCTTTGCAGGAATCAAAGATTAAACCTTGGTGTTGACACCCAAAAAATGGCTTTATCGGAGTGTCTGGTACAATGCCGGAGTCTCCGGCAAGCCCTCTCGGGTTTGGGCCCTTCGCCCACCGGAGTGTCCGGCACTGTGCCGGACTGTCCGGTAAGCCCTCTTTAGTTTGGGCACTCGCCCACCGGAGTGTCCAACACATTGCCGGACTGTCCGGTAAGCTCTCTCGGGTTTGGTGTTTTATACACTAGTGTCCGGCACAGCGTCGAAATGTCCGACACGCCCTCTCGGGTTCCCCAATTTACACGACGGATCCTCCGGCATCACACCGAAGACTCCGGTCACCGAAATATTCGGCACTTTATCTGAGACTCCGGTAGTGTCGATTAAGGAAAGTTTTCAGCAGATCAATTTTGAATTATTTCTTAACTTGAGGGATCCGTTGCCCTGCGGGATAAAAGCATCCCACCGCTATAAAACAGAGGCTCATGTCCGGTTGAGGGGTATCCCAATCAATCAAACCATTTGCCTTTACAATTTGCACTTCTCTAACCCTAATCCCCTCGCTCGATCCTTTCTTCGTCCCGACGACGATCGAAGGCGATCCGGCTAACTTGACCGAGCTCGGATCAACCCTAGGACGATCTTCCACCGACGGGGTTCCTCCCGAGGCGAGATTTTCCAGGTGTTGTCCCAAACCCGACGTTGAAGAAGCGCCGACGTTTCCGTACATGAACGTGCGAGCGGTGTGTTGGCCCGGACCCGATTTCGGCGTCAACACACTTTTTGGTGACTCCGCTGGAGACGAGTGATTCTGGTTGCACAAACTGAATCGTCGTTTCCAACATGACCTCCGAGATCTTCACGACGAACGTCATCATGCCATCCTTGTAGGAGTTGTCCGAGGAGGCGCGTAAGGCGTTCTTAGAATGCCAGAGGGCCTCCGAAGAGGCGCGCAAGGCGCGCGAGGAGCGAGAGCTGTATTAGTACTTGGCGTGTTTCAAGAAGGACCGCCAAGGCACGATCTCTCAAGTGAAGGAGCCCGTTCTTTCGGCCATCGACGACGACGCGGCCATGGGTGCTGCCAATGTAAGGACATCTTTGTGCCCTCCCGTTACTTTTGAAGATCTTTCATATTACTTTGCCAATATAAAAAAGGTCTTAACAAATGATATGCAATAAATGATCCAAGAAAACTTGTCTAAAGCTAAAAATATTAGTATTGCATCATCGTCCCATGTTGCACGAGTAGCTAGTACATCGACACATACTACCTCTAATGTAGAACAACCTACGTATGGCATGCTGTTGAAGTCGTTTAGTGAACAAACTAGTTTTTCATCACCCGTGCAAACCAACGCTTTAGTAGCGTCTTCCACTAGCGTAGAGCCAATTACTAGCATCCCCAGTCCAGCCACGAACCGATTGAGTGAATTGGCTAACTTTGTTCCTCCTTACCGTACCGTTGCATATAGCATACCGCCCATCCCACCAAGCGGTACGAGAATCCCTCATGGCCCTGTCCCTAATAAAATATTTAGCTCCATAAAAACAAGCGCGCACCCTCCACCATCGAGTACGTCTACTAGGCCACCCATTGCCAACATAGAGGAGTGTATGTCACGCATTGAGGACTTAAATAATAATTTTGTGAGATGCTAGGAGTGGACCTTAAGGGGAGGGAACGAATTTATCAAAAACCATACCCCACTTATTTTGATTCGGTCCAATATCCCATAGGATGGCGTGTTCACGATTTCATCAAATTCAATGGCGAAGATAGAAAAATCACTTGTGAGCACATTAGTCAATATGTAGCACAATTAGGAGAAGCAAGTTTTAGTTAGGCTTTAAAAGTACGTTTGTTTTCATTATCGCTAACCGGAACCGCTTTCTCTTGGTTTTTGTCATTATCTCCGGGCTCCATTTACACTTGAGAGTCATTAGAGCGTAAGTTCCATGATCATTTTTACTTCGGGGACAATGATTTAAAGTTGTCACATTTGACATCGGTTCGGCAAGGAAAAGAGGAACCCGTCATAGACTATCTTCGACGGTTTAGAGATGTTAAGAACCGATGCTCTAATTTAACAATTTCTGAAAAAAGACTTAGCTGACCTAGCTTTTAATGGTTTACGATCTCATCTTAGGGAGAAGTTGGAGGGGTACGATTTTCTCACACTCACTAACCTCCAACAAAGGGCTCCGACTCAAGAGAGCCGAAGCAAAAAAATAAAACATAATTATAAGACCCGTCATAACATGCACATCGTAGAATATGATTCAGATAGCTCCGATGATGATTCTAATGACATTTTGGCTGCCGAGTTCGTTTGGCCATCTAAGACCAAATTGTTTGCTTGTGATTCGCTCAAACCGGTTCATAAGAATCGGAAAGACGATGTAAAATACATCTTTGATGTAGCTAAGTGTGATAGAATATTTGATGAGCTGCACAAAGATGGATACATTAAGATCGTATATACTTTACCTTCAGCGGATGAGATTAAGCGTAGGGCATATTGTAAATGCATAACTCTTATTCTCATGCTACTAATAATTGCAATGTCTTCTATCGACAGGTCCAGTCGGCCTTTAATAAGGGATGATTGAGTCTCAAGGAAATGTAGATCGACAAGCACCCATTCCCCGTCAACACCCTAGAGCTCAATCCGAAGGTGTTGATTTGACCTTTTCAAGCCGATACCACCAAAGAGAAGAATGTGATCATCGGAGAGAAGATGCCTATTTCTTCGGGTGAGAAAGGGGCTTCTAGGAAGATGATGCTCGAGAAGTCCCCCGATGGTCAAGAGTCTTTCAAGGTCACCATCCCAAGCTCTAGACCCGAGGGGCAAGTTTCACGGCCAAAGATAATAAAGCCAAAGAAATCAGAGGTGGGTAAGTGGAAGGTAAACTAAGGTAAAGCCACGGATTGGACGATGGGGCCCAAAAGCGCCTTTGATCATCTCATGGCTAAATACAAGAGTCAAAACACCGATTTGAATAATCGGTCTATGAAGTGGCCAAGGTCGCCAAGTAGGGGTGGCAGCCCACCTAGGGAGGAGATGAGGCCAACCATGAATGTGCATGGGCCCCCTCCTCCTTTTCCTCCACATGGCTTCGGAGTGCCGCCACCGTGGTTCCATCCTATGCCTTGTCCTCCGTTCTCGGTGTGGCATCCATACATGGGACCATGGATGCACGTGTCACTGATGCCCATGCCACCAATGCCCGTTCCGCCGATACCATACCCGCCGTTTCATACTGGGTGGAACGGGTCAAGAGAAGACGTCTTCACAAGGCTCTCCAACCCTATCCCGAATCGAACGGATTCTCGACTAATCAAGGCTCACGGAGGGAGCTCCACCCCCGCGTCTAAGCAAGAATAGTGTCCAAAGCAAGGTAATGAACCTGCTCCCTCCACTATTGTTCATCAAGAGAGTGCATCTGAGGTGTCGTGAAAATTGGCACAACCGATGTCAAAATCAGGGGAGTTTTCACGGGACCGATCACTTTGAATGATCCAGTCAAAAAGGCTTCATGTGACCATGAAGCTAGCAGCAGTAAGAGCTCCTCCAAGTACACGCAACTGCGGTGGTGTTTGCCTGGCTTGACCCACACTCAAAATAGGAAGCTCCAAAAGCTGCGTCTCCGAAAGATGCGAGAAGAGGAGGCGAAGAAAAGGAGGGACGAGGTCTTCAACAAGATCAAGCCAATGGTCCCTTAAGGTAAGCAGTGGAGGGTTAAAAAGCTCGAGGCTCCTACTCCATCGGTGACGGAGAAAGCGAAGGCTACTCCAAAGCCACTTAGTTTGGCCAACGCCATCTTAGGAGAGGACTCCACAGCACCCTCATCCACGAGAGACGTTGACATATCTGAGTTCGACGACGATGACCTCTTGGACTACGAGCCTACACCGCCTCAGGAAGGTATGGACATTAACACCATTTGCTTATTCCTTTTCGATTATTCGCTTATAGAGGAAGAAGAAGTCATGGCACAATTCGACTTTGGGCCGAAAAGTGCTATCTTCGAAAAGCCCGAGGAATCAGAGAACCATTGGAAACCCCTCTATGTGAGAGGTCATATTAATGGTTCACCGATTTCTCGCATGCTTGTAGATGGTGGTGCTATTGTTAATCTAATGTCGTATTCTTTTTTTAAGAAGCTAGGTAAGGCCGATGACGAGCTCCTCTGGACCAACATGACTTCGAACGGTGTGGGAGGAGGAGACCTATCGAGGCTAAAGGGATCGCTTCTATGGAACTCACCGTTGAAAGCAAGACTATGGCTACCGCTTTTTTTATTGCTGATGTGCACGGTAGTTATAGCTTGATCTTAGGGCATGATTGGATTCATGCCAATACATGTGTTCCTTCTACCTTACACCAATTCTTGATACAATAAATTGGTGATGATGTTTAGGTGGTTCATGCGGATGCATCGGCTTGTATTGCTATGGCCGAATCATCTTCATTGCCGCATGACGCCGTCATATGCTTGACCGGTTTAGACTTGACAGATTATTATTTTTTTAGTGTGACTAGAGATGGTTTTGTACCGGTCAATGTAAACCCGATGGAGAATCAGCTCAACCAAATAATATGATTTAATGGATTCTAATCTTGATCGGATGCAAAAGAGAGTGGAACACTATCGGTCCAATGTGAATGATATGTGCGAAGCTATCGAGGAAATAGAAGATATGGACAAGTTAGGACAAGGATTCACATCGACCGATCCTCTTGAAGAGTTAAACCTTGACAGCAATGATAATTCGAGACCAACTTATATAAATAAAAATCTGAAAGCCGATTATAAGGTGAAGCTAATCGGTTTACTAAAAGAATATGTGGACTATTTTGCACGGTATTATAATGAAATACCTGAGTTGAGCCACGAGTTAGTTGAACATCAGCTTCCGATAAAATTTGGTTTTAGACTTTTTAAGCAACCGATGAGTAGGTTTAACCCAAATATACATGATCAGATTAAAGAAGAAATTAACCGATTACTTGATACAAAATTCATAAGACCTTGTAGGTATGCGGAGTGGATATCCAACATCGTGCCAGTGGAAAAGAACACCGGTAAAATTAAAGTTTGCATTAATTTCAGAAATTTAAATAGAGCCACTCCTAAAGATGAATATCCTATGCCAATAGCCGATATGTTGATTAATGACGCTTCCGGCCATAGAGTTATTAGCTTTCTTGATGGTAATGCGGGATACAACCAAATCTTTATGACCGAAGAGAACATGCCTAAAACTGCTTTTAGATGTCTCGGTTTTGTTGGATTGTTTGAGTGGGTTGTTATAACTTTTAGATTAAAGAATGTGGGTACCACATATCAAAGAGGCATGAACTTTATCTTTCATGATTTACTCGGTGTTATCATAGAGATTTACATAGATGATGTGGTGATCAAATTGGCTACCTTAGATTCTCACTTGGTCGATTTGCATCTTGCCTTGGACCGAATGCGTCGTTTCGGTTTGAAAATGAATCCGCTCAAATGTGCTTTTGGTGTATCGGCCGAGAAGTTTTTAGGCTTCATAATTCATGAAAATGGCATAGAGATATATCCTAATAAGATAGAGCCAATTAGGAACGTGCAAGCGCCTACTTGTAAGAGAGAGTCGCAAAGCTTCTGAGAAAAAGTGAATTACTTAAGGCGATTCATTTCTAACTTGTCGGGAAAGATTAATGCATTTACTCCTATTCTTCGACTAAAGAATGAAGCCGAATTTACTTAGGGGGCAAAACAGCAAGAAGCTTTTGAGAAGATCAAAGAATACTTATCTTCGCCACCGGTGCTTAGGGCACCTAAGGGAGGAGTCCCTTTCCGTCTTTACGTAGCGGCGGAGAAAGATGATTTAGTAGTGCTGTTTTGACACTAGAAGCCGAAGAAAAGGAGTATGTGATCACGTATGTGAGCCGACGATTGATTGATGCAGAAACAAGGTACACTCTTATTGAGAAACTATGTTTTTTCTTGTATCATGTTTGCACCAAGTTGAGACACTATTTGTTATCTATTACTTGTGTGGTTGCTTGTCAAACCGTTGTTATTAAACATATGTTGCATAGGCTAATTTCGAGTGGTATGCTTGGTAAGTGGGCTTATGCATTGATTGAATATGATTTGGCTTATGAATCGTTGAAATCCATGAAAGTCCAAATTGTTGCTAATTTCATTGTTGAACATCGGATTGATTTAGAACATGATTAGATGTTACTTATGTTACTTTTACCCCTTGGAAATTATATTTTGATGGATCGGTTTGTAAAGAGGGTCAAGGTGTTAGTGTGGTTTTAGTATCTCCTCATGATGCACACTTTGAATTCTCAAACCGATTAGAGTATGATTGCACCAATAACTAAGCCGAATATGAAGCATTGTTCGGTTTAGAGATGTAGGAGTCCATGGGGGTTAAGCATGTAGAAGATTTCGGTGATTCGTTATTAGTAGTGCAACAAATTTCTGGAAATTTTCAATGCTTAGACAGATCATTAAATGCCGTCTTAGATAAGTGCCTAGACATCATTAGAAAAATGAATGAATTCAACATACATCATGTGCCTAGGCTAAAAAACAGTGAAGCCAATGAGTTTGCTCAACAACATCGGGTTACAATGTTAGTAAGGGTAGATTTTTAGTCAATAAGAAACCAATGCTTGAGGTGTTGGAGCTAGACCATTCGGATACTAACACATCAAGCTGTGATGGTGCCGAATCGCTTGGTTGGAGATCACCCATAATTTCATATATTCGTAGTCCAACTCAAAGTGTAGATAGAAAGGTTCGGCATGTAGATTTCAAATATACTTTGATTGATAGTGACTTATACCACCGAACGGGAGATGATTTACTGTTGAAATGTTTGGGTGAGGATGAAACCAAAGTGGCTATGAGGGAAGTTCATGAGGGCATTTGTAGTGCGCATCAATCGGCTCTGAAAATGAAATGGTTACTAAGAAGAGCTGGGTTCTAATGGCCAATCATGATTGCCGATTATTATCGTTACTACAAGAGGTGCGAAGAGTGCCAAAAGTTTGGCAATATTCAATTGGCGCCCGCTGCCATGATGAACCCTATTATAAAACCGTGGCCATTTCGAGGATGAGGATTGGACTTCATAGAGAAAATACATCACCCGTCTTCAAAGGGACACCGCTTCGTGTTAGTAGCAACGGATTACTTCACCAAATGGACTGAAGCGGTGGCTCTCAAAAATATGACGCACAAAGAGGTAATTGAGTTCCTTACTGAGCATATTATTCATAGATTCGGCATACCGCGAACTTTGACTACCAACTAAGGTACTTCTTGTACGTCCGGTCATGTCAAATAATTCGCCGAATCCTACGAGATTAAGATACTCAATTCATCTCTGTATTATGCTCAGGCCAATGGTCAGGCCGAGTCTAGTAACAAAACATTGATTAAACTCATTAAGAAAAAGATAGAATACCATCCCAAGAGGTGGCATGAAGTCCTATCGGAAGCTTTGTGGGCTTATCAGATATCCAGGCATGGAGCAACTAAGGTAACACCTTATGAACTTATGTAGGGACAAGAGGCCTTTTACCCGTCGAGGTAAATCTAAGGAGCTCTAAGATTAGCTAAACAAAATGATTTATCCACCGATGAGTATAGAACTCTAATGCTAGACAATGTCAATGAAGTCACCGATAAGCGTTTAAATGCCTTGAAACAAATTGAGAGAGACAAAGCTAGAGTTTCTAGAGCCTATAATAAGAAGGTGAAAGTCAAAACTTTTCAGGTGGGCGAATTGGTTTGGAAAACTATTCTGCCCGTAGGCTCAAGAAGCAACAAGTTCAGAAAATAGCCTCCTAGTTGGGAAGGGCTATACCGAACAGTAACAGTCATCGCCGAAAATGCATACATAGTGGAAAATATGAGTGGAGACTCATTTCCTAGGGCCTTTACTGCCGGTACTTAAAAAAGTATCACCTAAGTGTATGGCAAGTAGCTCAGAGGAAGAATGGCCGATATAAAGGATGTCGTTGCCAAGAATGGTGCAATGGCCGATGAGTTGAGAAAATCATCACTCTTAGGTGTTTTTGGGTGCTTAGAATGCTTTATCGTGTTGAGACTTCACTGTTGGTGAAAACAGAATGAAGACAAAAATAATATAAAGGAGTAGGAACCATATAATTCATTGATCACTGAGGGTCACAAAATACATGATTCACAATGATTTTATCTTCTTCCGTCTTCTGCGTCGATACTTAAGGAGATATCTAATTTAAGTGATTCCGTAGTTCGCTGATTCCCGGGGCCATGTAGGGTCACCCGGTTAATTACATCTACAGAGCGAGTCTGTAAAACACCTCCGATTAAGCTGCGCACAATAGTCATTTTTTCATGTATATTGTTGCTCATCCATATATAATATATGGTGGTGGAACACAAGTGATGATGAACCCAGTCATAGCAGTGCCATCGTCATGTCAGATGTGGACGGAATATGTTGATGAAGAGGATGACTTTCACCTCGTCGGTGCCCAGTCTTGTATATGCCAGTCTTCATCTGCTCGAACAGATCTGTGTTGCCTTCGCCTCATCGGTGCCTGGCAATGTGTCTGATCCCGTTGCATGAGACGTGTCGATCAGTGGAGTAGTAACTTAGCCTCGTCATCACTTGCAAAAATTCCATCTAGCTTCATCGGTACTAGACGTGTGATGATGTCGATCTAAATGTCACGAGCAGCAGCTGGTTGCTTTGCTTGGATGATGAACGCCATGAATATTTTGCCAATAGTCAGTCAGAGCATCGAGTAAATCTGAATTCTTCCAATGTCGCAGAACATTGGGCAGAAACTGTCTTCTGGCATCCTTTCAATGTCGCAGAACATTGGACAGGAATAATCTTCTGAGATCCTCCCAATGTCACAGAACATTGGACAGGAACTATCTTTTGGGATCCTTCCAATGTCGCAGAACATTGGACAGGAGCTGTCTTCAATCCTTCCAATGTCGCAGAACATTGGACAGGAGATGTCTTCAATCCTTCTAATGTTACATAACATCGGACAGGAGCTGTCTTCTTCAATCTTTCAAATAGACAGACTGTCGATGCTCCTACCTGTGAGACACAGAATCAAACGATCATCAGTTAGCTCACCTTGCATCATATTCGCTGGAAAGACGACATGGCGACGTAGTGTGTGCTTCATGTGTATGTATCTGGCAGCATTCATGCACGCATCAGGAGATCCTGCAGCCTGCTTCTGTGCATGCCATCGGCTGGCGAGGCGTCCTCGTGGATACGGCTGACTTCGGCGGTTGCGGCTCTGCAGCAGCCTGTGTTCCGGCAATCTGGCATTGTACGCCAGCAGCGCCTGGCCAATGATCCATGTGTTCTTCCTTCTCTGCCATACGGCGTGGTCAGCAGCAGCATGGCCGTGTATACATGCCGTGTGGTAGCTCGACAGCACTGTACCGGTTGCACGGCAGCCTGACGGCTTCTCTTATCCCCTCTCACCTCCGGCGCTTGGGCTTGGCAGCCTACCGGCGGCGTGGAGGATGCAGTGCTGCCTAGCGGCAGCCTGACGGGGAGTATGCGCGTCCTCCTCGGCGCTTGGGCTTGGCAGCTTGCCGGTGGCGTGGTGGACGCCGTGCTGCCGTGCAGCAGCCTGACGGCGCGTATATGTGCGTGCCTCTCCTCGGCGCTTGGGCTTGGCAGCCTACCGGCGGCGTGGAGGATGCAGTGCTGCCTAGCGGCAGCCTGCCGGCGAGTATGCGTGTCCTCCTCGGCGCTTGGGCTTGGCAGCTTGCCGGCGGCGTGGTGGACGCCGTGCTGCCGTGCAGCAGCCTGACGGCGCGTATATGTGCTTGCCTCTCCTCTCTAGCGCTGGAAGGCTTAGTTGTTTATATAGGCCAAGTGACGGCGTGGGTTTGTTGCGATCAGAACTGTGGATGCGGCGCCTGCGGCATACTCGTTGTTGCATGCGAAGGTTTGTTAGCTAGGAATCAGCTCGTCACGCTGGAGTTTGTTTTTCACGTGTGCTAGATCGCCGGGCATTAGTGCAATTTGTTGAATGGATATACAAAATCATCGGCTTCTTATCCAAACTAACTGCCTGAGTTAGCCAGCGTGTATGCATATATTCTAAAATCAACTAGCTCTCAGTCTTATCTTCGACGAAACTAACTAGCATACGTGGTGGGAGTTGTTGCACGTATATCGGATCTTCACTCATGGCAACGCGTAGCCAGCAGGTTTTGTTTGAGTTGTTTTGCATGCACGGCGGATTAGCTCTAGTCTTGCGGAACGTGCGTCCCTGCCATGCGAAAATTTATTTTTTAACTCCATGCAGGTTTGTTTCTCTTCCGCCCGCCGTGATAGGGTTTGCATGCAGTTTGTTAATATTTCAAACCGGCTGCAGAACGCTGGAGTTTGTTCTGTATGTGGGCAACTGGGAGTTTGTTTAGATTGGATTTGCTACTTGCATGCACACGTCCTTTACAGCGGCGGCAGGGAGCACTAGATTTGTGTATTCGATCAGGTGTAGCTTATGCCATGCAATCAACGCATGCAAGCCTGCTATAATCATGGATCTTTTTATCCTTCCAACAAAATCAGCAGGGATATCAAAGGATAATTATCACCTGAATCGTATAGGAAATTGTCAGCGTGTTTATCTCCTGCTGACATCCGAGCTGAAAACTTCTCATGGTCGTTATATATACTTGTGCAACCGGTTGGCCCGCCCTATGTATTTGTGTACACGGTCACGTGGCTCCATCGGCAAGATTCATTTGAATTCGTTGCATACTGCTTTCATGTTGGTTCTCATCTGTATGAAGGTAGCACGGTGCTTCATTGGATTTCAACACGTGCGGATACGAGACCACCTTCTTTGATTTTCTCTCTAACGAAATCCACAACACGAACATCTAGCTGGTTATTATCTCAGGAATAAATTAGAAGCTACCTGTATCACAACAGCAATGAGTAATATTTTATTCCGGCCATTAGCGCTCTGCATGATTAACTTATGCACGTTACAGAACTGGTGCATGCTAAATACTTGAAGTACGTGTCCCTCCTTTCATTTCTCTGTGATCACATTTTGCTCTAAAATTTAAGCAAAATTATTATCAAACATTCACCAAAAAGTGAGGGGGCATATGTTGACACTGAAAAATGGTCTTACCAGAGTGTCCGATATAATATTGGAGTCTCCGGCAAGCCCTCCCGGGTTTGGGCACTTCACCCACCGGAGTGTCCGGCACTGTGCCAGACAGTCCGATAAGCCCTCTCGGGTTTGGGCACTCAGCCCACCGGAGTGTCCGGCACATTGCCGGACTATCCGGTAACCCCTCTCGGGTTCGGTGTTTTGTACGCCGGAGTGTCCGGCAGGCCCTCTCGGTTTTCCCGATTTACACGACAGATCCTCCGGCGTCACACCGGAGACTCCAGTTACTGGAGTGTCCGGCACTTTACTAGAGACTCCGGTAGTGTCAATATAGGAAAGTTTTCAGCAGATGAATTCCGAATTATTTCCTAACTTGAGAGATCCGTTACCCTGCGGGATAAGACCATCCCACCTCTATAAATCAGAGGCCCATGGCCGGTTGAGGGGTATTCCAATCGATCAAACCATTTGCCTTTATATTTTGCACTTTTCTAACCCTAATCCCCTCACTCGATTCCCGTTTTGCTATTCTTCCTTCGTCTCGACGACGACCGAAGGCGATCCGGCTGGCCTGACCGAGCCTAGATCAACTCTAGGATGATCCTCCTCCGAACGGGTCCCTCCCGAGGCGAGATTTTCCAGGTGCTGTCCCAAACCTGGCGTTGAAGAAAAGCCGGCATTCCCGCACACGGACGTGCGAGCGGTGTGTTGGCTCGGACCCGATTTCGGTGTCAACACTTGGATTGCGGTGGATTCCATGGAGAAACGGCGGCGGTGGTCCAAAACTTCAAAATTGGGGGAAACGCGAAATTGGGACCGCTCGGAGGAGGAGGGTTGTGGTTGAGATCTTGGGAGGCTAGAGCACGTACGTGCGATCTTTTCATGTGAAGGACTCGGCCTGAGATGGCTTGGTCGGTGGAGCTCGAGGTCGCCTAGCAATGGCGGCTGGTTTGGTGGTGACCGAATGAGAGAGGGAGAACGAGGGAGGGACAGACAGAGCGGAAGGGCGATGTCTTTACGCCTCAGTCAGACATGGCAGCGGGTAGGGCTTGGTGCCCCTACATGCCTGCTCCAGGAAGAAGGAGATATTTGCTAAATTTTAGGTCTCACCGGTTTCGATGAAATGCCATTTTCAACGTGGACTTCTCTAAAATAGCACTTTCAACATTGACACACCATTATAATAGCATTGTATATCCTTTTCGGTTTCTTTTAGTTTCTTTTTAATCTTCTAATTATATTAATAGGTGAAACTACCCCTGATATTAACATTTTTGCTAAGATACATAATACGTTTAGAAAATATTATATCAACCTTTTTTTTCAAAAAGACACTACAAAATCTGAATATTTAACATTAAAAATGTGAAAAATTATTTTTTTTGAAAATTAGTTTCACAATTTTTTTGAAAGATTTTGAACTCACACTTTTAAATTTAAATTCAACTTCAAGATTTGAAAAAAAAACAATTTGAATAATTTTATTTCCTTTCGAGCTCGGACTCCATAATTTTCGAATTCGATGCTGACCACATTCTCCTTTGATTACAAAAGTGTGAAATGTTACACGGTGCTAGTGGAGCCCGGTAGGGCGGGGCGGCGAGCCGGTGCCTGTGGTGGTGGCACACCATGAGTCGGGGGGCGGCACTGAGGCAGTCGAGAACGATGTGGTTGGGGAGGGATACGATTCAAGCACTTTCTGCGGTCTCAGAAATGCGAAACAGGCCTCCATTTCAGGCAATGGAAATGGGCTGAATTGAAGGATTCAATTCCACGGGCTGTCAAGCAGACCGATTGCTGGAATCCAGTTCAATTCCGCCCAATTCACGGTTTCCAAACAGGCCCTTATGTCAATCAAGTCCCACAGTAGTCCCACAGTGGTTTCCAAGCATAGTTGGGACCATGAAGCAGCTTATGGAAAATATATTGGAATCAACTGTTCAAACCATTTGTGTACTAACTGTACCAATGCCAAATTAACGCAGTCATTTTAGAAAATAAATTCAAGCCATCACAATTCATTGTAACAGTTCAACAGTTACAGATTCTAGAAACAATGCTTGATTGAGCCCACAGATAAAGTTACAAATTATACAAGAGAGGCATATTAATGAGGAAGGCTACTTATTGTTAACATTTGGCAGAGTTCATAGACATATAAATGGACAATAGAGTGTGCTTTATTATCTGCTCTAGCATGCTATTTCACTGATAAATCATGGGTAGATCTCAATTACGGAAAGAGGGCCCAAAATTGGCATGATTTTGTAGTCGTTGCTGAATCCAGCATCAGAAAATATCTTTTCCCACTCGCTTTCTCCTCGTTCTGCCCCATTGATATACATCATGAACATATTCTGGAGGACTTCTACCTCGTTGATTTTGCTATCTCCATGTGCTGATCCTCTCACCATATCAACAATTATCACTTTTCCTCCGGCATTTCTTGTAGGGATAGCTTCCTTGCAACGTTGAAGTATCTTGACGCAATCGTTGTCATCCCACTCATGCAAAATGTTCTATAGCAGAAATAATATAACAACGTGAAATAAAAAAAGAGAAAAAATCCTATTACATAAAACCAAGATACTATGCATTACTGGCCGCCAAACTATTTCAGTATGCAATCAAGTCTCCTACGTCCAATATGTTGAATCCTTCCCCTTGATTCCTTGAAGGATTTAATCCACGGTATGCTTGGTTGGATATCAGACATTATAATGCATAACTAAGTCCATTTGTGTTCAATGATTAGTTAGGGCATGAAAAACTTAGTCACTGTTTGCCTCACATGTGTTGGTCAATTTGCTCACCAAGTTTCCTGAATCGTGAAGATTTTATACACACGAATGGTACGACAAGACCACAATCCAAATATGGGACTATCTTGAAGTATTGAGACTATGATAAAGGAATTTTAATTTTTTTCACGTTTGTGAATATGTGATAGTCAGATAACTTGTTCCATAACTTTAATCAAACTACTATTTCTTAATTTCCTGTCCTACGTTTGCCTGCGCTTCCACTGATCACCTTATTATTACAAAGCAGGAATACTCATCAATAATATTAAAATCAACCTCAGAGCCTCAACGGCATGCCATTTATCTTTAGTTCTCATGACTAATTCTGTGTGGCTTTTTATAATTGCAGCGTGGTCTCTTTTGTGTCAGGGTCGCTTTTAGTCGAATTTGTAATTTCACTATTGAGCCCTTGGAGACAGTTAAATTTGTATTTTGTATTACATTTCAATTATTTTACCATTCAATTTGTTGCAATAATAGTCGAATAATCTAGATGTATCATGTAGTTAGATGCCTTATGAATTTACAGTCATTTTGTCTTCACACTTAGGTGCCTCCTATGACAAGTGACCATGGACAAACTGAGCAAACATGTGATTTCATGACAATACTTTAATACTCCCTTCGTACTCATAATTCAAGTCGTTTTAGACAATGGTCTCCAAAACATAACTCTGACTTCTATTATTTTTTAAATTATTTATAGAAAAGTGACATATGTATACTTATATGAAAGTATTTTTTAAGACAAATCTAGTCATATGGTTTTCATATTTCTAAACTTAACAATTTAAAAATTATTTGTAATTTATATTTTCAATGTTTCACCAAAGCAAAATTCAAAACGATTTGAATTATGAGCATGGAGGGAGTATGTAATTTCAAGAACATAAAATTGAGCCGAAAGATGATTTATACCCTCTATAAGCATATTTTAGGGAGTGCAGTAGATTATGTGCATTTCTAAAACAATGTGCTCGCTTTTGAATGAAAGAGAACGACGTGATACTGATGGATACCTTGAGAAGGACAGCGTTGGCAGGTGGAATGAACTCAAACATGTCACCAGCGACAAACTGCAGGTTTCCATCACCCGCTGTGGCCTGGTCTACCACGTCTGGAAGGTCAAGCACTATACACTTCATGCGCGGGAATGCCCTGGCGATGACCTGCGCGCCGGCGCCATTGCCGCCGCCCACATCAACCAGCGAGCTCAGTCCGCGGAAGATGCGGCCCTTGTCCAAAATAATGACCTCGAGGAATAGCTGGTTATCGGCGACCATGGAGTCCTTCAGGACACTGTTCAGCGCGGCATCCCTTCTCACCATCTCCCACTGGGAGCAGCCGTGCGCCAGCTCGAAGACTGATCCGGCGGCTGCCGGCTCGCTCCTGAACCAGTCGCCCAAGCTGAAGAAGGAGGACACAACGAGCGGGTTCACGAAGAACGGAACTGTAGGGGACAGGTTGAGATAGCCGACGAGGAAGCGGCACGCCGTAGTTAGCCGGTACACGGCTGCATCGGAGTCGCCACCGCTGCCATCTCCGGGGGTGACGCTGAACATGCCCGAGGTGCTGAGCAGGTCCATCAGGCGCCGGAGGTCGGCGACCTTGGCCGGATGTACTCCAGCATCGACAGCGATGTCGGCGAGGGTGGCCTTGCCGCCCCTGCGGTGGATGGCATCGGGGATACCGAGGTCCACGGCGCACTTGAGCGCCATGGACTTGACGTAACCGAGCACGTGGCTTTGCAAATCGGCGAGGCCTACTAGCAACTCTTGAGGGGTCACTTCGGCCAAGAGTCTAAGCGTCATTTCGCTTGTTAGTGTTTATTTTATTCTTGGAAGAAGTTGCTAGTTGGCTTCACAGAGCAAAAACAAAGCTAGTCTTCTGGCTTGGCCTTGTGAAGTGCGTGCCTTCCAGGTCCTTTTATACCGGATGGAAAATTGAGGACGCAACGAAAGCATATCTATTACTATTATGATGCCAGAATAATTGGAAATAAAAAAATTGATATAAGAAACATACTTACATGCGCTCGCTCATAGCCACTAATAAAATTATGAGAAAGCATTACATATATTATATATGTTTGACGCGTCAGGATCACAGGGCCGTAGATTGAATATAGTTGTTGTCATATTATGTCTACGGAATGTAGCTGTGTTGTGCACATGCATACAAATGCATTATTAGCCATGTTCTACCACAGTTGACGGAAGCCATAGCAAAACTAGCAAGCCAGAAAAGGCAATACTGTTCAGTTACTGTTTGCCAACAGTTTATTTCCAGCAACCAGGTTTGGCAACGGTCTGACTCGAGCTGGTTTGAACACCCCGTACCATGCATATTTGGGTAAGTAAGGCATCTATATTGAATGTAACTGTAAAATTATCTGTGGCTGCTGGTAATCTATTTATCTTCTCTCCTATAACAATTCTCCTAAATTGGATTCTTAAAATTTTAAAATAGGTCAGTTGTTAGACATTTACAGCATCTCCAAGAGAGTCCCATAATCTCCCCTAATCAAATTAATGGGGTTTAGTCTGTAAAACCATCTCCAACAGTACCACTAAATAGCTCCCCTGAAACTTTCCTGTTGGGATCCATAAAAGTTTGGAGGGGTTAAGGGGTGCTGTTGGAGATGATTTTGCTATCTAAAACCCATTAATTTGATTAAGGGGTGGTTATAGGAATCTCTTTGAGATGCTAATTAGCAAGAATTTTCATTCCAAGGGCACCAAATTATCATGTAAGGCACTGGTGCCATACCTAGGGATGGAACTCGTACAGACACACATCTGAAAAAGATATATAAATACAATTCTAATATCAATTCCTAAACCCAATGTTTATCAAAGGACTATTAATGATGAAGCAGAACAGAATGTGAACTGTTGAAATATCAGAAACAAAATAACCCTTCGGCAGAGATTATCCGCCTACCGATGTTTTGGATTGAGAACATCAAACTGTATGAGCCTTTATGTATGCTGTTCCCAGCGTACGTTGAACTAAGCTTGACTTGCGACGTCATCGTTTTCATGCAATCACACAGGCTTAATTATGTGAGAAGTGATCCGAGCACAAGGGTTTTAGCAACGAGACGTTGAGACAGAATTTTTGATTATTGAAAGCAACCTGCCGCAAGTTTAATTTCCGCAATCGTTTCACCGGGAAAAATGAGGAGATCGGTTAAATTTGAGGCAACATTTGCTCTTGTTTCTTGGTGCCAGCATTTAAATGCTTGGAGCTGCACACACAATAGTGCCGATATTCCAGTAGTGTTTTTTGGAAGGAATTCAGGGACATTTCAATAGTAATCGTATGTGTAGATAATTTATGAACGGGATTAGATAATTTTACAAATAGTTTGTTGATCAAATGAAGTGTCAACTGTTCTCTGAATACTCCAAACGACGCGGATGACAGCCGTGAGAACTAAGAGAACAGCGTTGAAGAGGAAGCGCACAAGTTGGGTTGGCTTTGGCAATTTGGAACGCATGACACCATCACGCCAAACATGAGAAAGCTAGCAATGCTCACTAGATTTCGATGCAAGTGGATACCCAATGATATTTGTGGGTTAGACCTTTAGTTCATTTTATCTCACCAATAATATAAGGTGAAGGGGAAAGTTGGTTCTATGAGAACAGCATCGGCACCCGGCTGCTAAGTGCCATTAATATTGTTATGGACTATGGAGGAATGGATACACAAAATTTAAGACGTCATTATTTTTTATGTTGACCATTACTTGCAAACTAAGTGGATTTATTGGGCCGTCATGTTTGAAGTCCCTGAAATTGACCTTACATTAACCGTAGGTAGGTGCAGGTTGACTGAGTGTCGTGCGGTGATCACAAAGAGGCCGCGGAGGGCGATGGCCAGGAACAGGCTGCCGATAAACTGCAGCGGAGATAGAGCGAGATGAACACGCTGGAGTAGCAAGTGCTACCTCCGTTCTTATATCATTGACAACGTTGACAACTTTGACTATTCGTCTTATTCAAAATATTTATTTCAATATGTAAAATTATTAGTTATATTTTAAACACCACTAATGATAATGAAAATAATAAAAAAATCATGTTGAACAATTTTTTAATAAAACAAATTATCAAAGTTGATGTTAGAAGATGTCAATAATTTAAAAACGACTGGAGTAGTAGCTAGTGACAAGGAAGAGATGCAATAGTAAAGTATGCTGACAAGGAGATAATAGCAAATTTGTGGATGAGAAACGAGTCATAATCTATTGTTGAATCTATTTTTGAAGTATTTAACATTTATAGATCCAGCGCACACCAACATCATCCTTACTTGCCAACTGCCACACTACAAAATTTCAGCCAATCAGAATTGGTGTTCTTCAACCAGTCCATGACCGGAAGTGATTCTTGTTAGAAAAAAAATGTTAATCCTGCTCCGGTTCCCGTCCCTCCCAATAGCAGGTGAGCGTGACAGGTTGATAAAAATCATCCCCTTCCCCTTTCAACCAAACGAAGAACATGAGACACACATATGATGGAACCAATTCTTGTCCTTCTTCTCTCCTTGCAAGTATACAAAAGATTCCAATATAGAGGGTGATAATTAACCACTTATGATCCTTGGTATGAGCCCATTAAAAAATTATTAACACTCAACCTTGGGTATTGAATACCACTATCAACTCATGCCTCATTAAAATTGCAAAAAATCTTGTGGGAAAAATTTGAAGAAAGAGTACATGATTGTCGTTTAATATATTGTACTTGTTGCCTCGTTAAAAATCTTACGTAAAAAATTTCAGAAAAACTCATTAAGAAAAAGAGTACAACAATGTCTTTAGAAAGAGTTATAAGTTTTGAGATTATAGAGTTCATGATCTTCAAGATCCAACATTATGTAATATTGTTTAGGAGTGTTCTCCCTCTAAACTCAACACATCTCGCAAATATCTCATATCGATTCCTCGAATACATTTATTAAATGTAGTTGCGGGGAAAGACTTTGTGAATAAATTTGCTAAATTTTCACATGATTTTTTTGTAAAATATTTACCTCACCTTGCTTCTATTCTTGACGATAGAAGAACTTTGGGGCTATGTGTTTAGTCATATTATCCTCCATTTCTCTCTTCCCAATTTGACTTTTACACCCTCGGGTTGTAAAATATTTACACAGTTGACTTTTAATGTTACCTTTGAACATTTCTATTATTCAAAAAAAAATATTCAAGTGTGTAAAATTATTAGACATTTTCAAAAACCTTCAACAATAATGCAAATTATAACAAATTGTATGATATTTATCATACTCCCTCTGTCCCAAATTACTTGTCATCCTAACATCTTCAAGTTTTCCCAATTTACTTGTTATTCTCGCTTCCCAATGCACATTCTCTGTTTCAATACATCTCTATCTCTATCTCTCTCCTTTTCGTTTTCAGCACATCCCACCTTTTTATCCCTCCTTAATTCACTACAAGAGAATTGGCTTGTTGTAACAGCCTAAAATTTAATATTTTCAAATTTCTTAAATGCATTTCACAAATTACAGTAGAATAAAATTTCTTTTTTTCAAATAAATTGCTAGGTGTGCATTGCATACCATTCTTTGCATGGCATTTAAATTAATGCATTGGAAAATAATTGAGCAAGCTGTTAAATAATTATAAAGGAAATAAAGCAAAGAAATAAAAGAAGAAAAAGGAAATCCCAAAATCTTTCCCTGGGCCCAATCCTCCCTCTTCCCCTCTCCTTTTTCCCTCTCCCCTCCCCAACCGGCCCACCTCTCTTCCCTCCACTGCGCAGCCCACCAGACCCAAGCACCCTCTCTCATCCTCTCCTTATGACGCGTGGGAACACCCCGTCATCCCCATCCCCAGCCGCTGCCGCCTCAACCCAAACCTATGTGCCGATCTCCCCGCGCGCGCCGCCCGCTAGCTCCGAGCCCACCGGGATCGCTCAACGTACCTCCGCCTTGGCCGCCCCCTCCTCCCCTATTTAAGCCCGCCGTCTTGGCCCGTTTTCTCATTCAAACTGAGCTCCTCGCCTCATCGACGCGCCGTCTCGGGGAGCCGCCCCAACCCGAGCCGACCCCGTGCCGAGGCCGCCTGCACCGCGCCGCCCGTGCCCAACCAGTTCCCGTCATGCGCCGCTGCCTGGAGGAACCCCGCGACGTCGCCGAAGTCCCGAGCTGCCACCTCGTCGACGAGACCCTAACTCCGGCCACCCTCGACCCGTCCGACCCCTTGGCGAGCTCCCCCTCCCTTTCCTTGTCATTTTGAGCCCCTCCACGCCGAGTTCCGTGCCCCGACGAGCTTGGGCGAGCTCGCCAGAGTGGCCGGCCATGGCATCGCCGTCGGCCGGCCGGCCAGGCCGCCCCTCTGCCCAGGCGCAGGCTGTCCTCTGATCTAGACGGATGACCGAGATTAGATCACGCCACACCCCTTAGATCTAATTGAATCCTATCCGCCTGATCGAGATCCAAGCGCCCACAATGTGCCACGTCATCCGATTACCACATTCATCCGATCCGAATCCAACACACCAGATTAAGCCACGTCATCCAAATAGTCAGATCCGTTCAATTTGAAATCAAAGGCCAAGATTAAACCTCGTTTTTCGAATAAAATAAATCAAACCCTTTACTGCGTCAGCATGACATCACGATGACGTCAGCAGGACCGGTTAATTGAAATTAATGAGAAAATTTTATTTAATTAATTTTGGGTTAATCTATTAATTACTAAATAAAATAATTAATTAATTAATTAATAATCTGATAAATATATTTGATAATTTGTTAATAATTAATTAATAATTAACTATGACAATTTTACAAAAAAACCCCTACACTTATTTTTTAATTATAAATTAGTCCATGCCGAATGACAAATTTACATTTAATCCCCTGAACTTTTTGTAATTACTTTTTAGTCCTTAATTAATTTTGTAAATTACAGATAGCTCCCCAGAACTTAATTATTAATTACAGATTAGTCCCTTAACCTTATAAATGCTATAACTTTTAAACCGTAACTTTGATTTCAGTGAATAATATATCAAAACGATCGTATCGAAATAACCTATGCATTCATGATATAATCATACTGATCTTGATCTATTTTGTTGCATATTGATGGATTGTTTGTGTTCTTGTGCGTTAGGCGACTTCGTCTCGGATCCGCAATACGAGAATTTCCAGCAGCAGGAGTTTGAAGTAGTTGAATACTATTCCTAAGAGCAGCAAGGCAAGTGTCTTTGATCATTTTGTGCCTACCTTACAAAACCTCTATCTTGTAAATTGCATGCTTGTGTCAAATTGAATGCGCACCTACTATTAGGAATTCACTTAGTTTCCTTATTATACCTTGTTACTCTAGTTTACCTTTTTGTTAGGTAGATTACATGCTTAACTTGCTGTTGTCGGGATGGGTGATATTAAATTAATTTATTATCATACTTGTTCCACGAGGATTAATGAGTTATTTAATAGTAACTTGGAGATAAGTGATTTGGGAGATATGGTTGGTGTAGGGCTGTGTGCGGGGTTACCGGTACTGTCCCTTAGTATGTTATCTTTCTAAATCTAAGGACTAGTTCGTGGAGCGACCACCCATGTATTACCGTACAACCACGAGCCAAGAATGGGAGCGGCTTGGCGTAGTAAGTGGTGGGGACCAGTTCTGTGCATGCCAATCGGTGGAGCGGGGAAAGCGGGTTACGCTTGGATCCGCCTGTAGAGAGATGTGTAGGGAAGGGAGGGTTACTCCCGGGAACCATCTGGTATAAGAGGGGGCCTTTCCAAGGTTACGGTTAGTGGTTTATTAGGTGAAACCTCAGTGGGCACGTATAAGCTGGGGGAAGCTATGGAAATGTCTTGAAGTGATCTCTTGGCCCTCACAACAAAGGAAGTGTGCGAGTGCGATGGCACAGGCATAATGGAGATTTTTTTAGTCCACCTAAAAACGAGGGATGACATCACTTCTCATGAGGAATTGTGTACAACCTCTGCAGAGTTAAAACTATCGTAACAACCGTGCTCACGGTCACGAGCATTGCATGAACCCTCACATGATTAGTGGGATTTTGGTAGGGTTTGGTTGGTGACCACAGTGGGATACTGTGATTGGTTCTTATATTGGTGCTACAGCTAGGTAAGCTGTAGGCATGATTGATCTATAGGCGCGATATCTTTCACTTAGTAAATAGGTGTTTAATAGGATGTGTGTCTCTATGATGTGCTTTTATGCAAAAGAACCCCATCCTGCCTTTTTTTTT
>BCLF01000170.1:260387-272230 GCA_001602275.1 Zoysia japonica | reverse complement strand
CGACGGCTGCTGACTGCTGATGACGCGATGACGAGGCTGACGCGGCTTCAAGGTAGGGCGTCGACGCACTGGAGCCGAGGTCGCGCGACGGGGACGGCGACGGGATCGAGGCAGGAGAGGAGCGGCGCGGAGGGGAGCGGTTGCAAGGATTTTCTGCAGAAATGAGGATGGGAAGGGGATTAGGGTTAAAAGGATATTTATAGGTGGGTGAAAAATAGGGGTTAGGAATAAATCTGGAAATTTAATTGGAAATTGCGAAATAATTTAAAAAGGCTGAAGAGATTAATTCAGGAAAAATATTTAGAGACTCGAAAATTAATTAGATAAATCTGGAAAATAAATTTAGTCAAACGTAAAAATTATGCGGACTAAATTATTCTGGATCAATTTAGATAAAATGATTGCGGATTGGACGGTAATAAATTCGAAACGAATGATTTTTGAACGGAACGAAAAATTGGAACAGACAATTAAATTGGAACAAAATTTGGGGATAAATTGCTGCTTTACTAACTCGAAAATTCGAGATGTTACAAAGCCCACCTTATAGATGTAGAGATGAAGTAGGTGGACTTGCAAGCACACAATTATATATGGTTTTTCATTCAATCACAAAAACATTCATAACTTTTAAGGGTTTATAACACTTCCATTGGCATTAAGCTTACACCAGCATTCCCAACTATCACGGACAACGCCCACTAGCAAGAGCAAGCCTCCAAAGCTCGAGCGCCCCTTTTGATGTCCCTTTCAAGCAGGGAACCCAAAATCATCAGAAACTTAATGACGACTTTCACAACTTCTAAGAAGCTCAATCGCCAGCTCCTAACTGGTCTAAGCTACCATAGACCAAGAGTAACAAACCAATATTTTTAATTCTATCCCTTGTGCCCTCCTTAGTGACCCTTGGCTCTTCAACAAGTGTTCCTCAATATTCCCTGGCCATAGGTATTCTTCGCAACGGTTTCCCCCAATGGTTTATATAGGCTAACAACCCAGAAACAACTGTTGAATGTTCATGTAAAAAAGCTAACTGCGTTTTGCAGTCAACAAACTGTTTGTAACTCTTCTTACTGGACTATCGGTGCACCACCAGACTATCCGATGACTCCTTTTCGTCCTCACTCAAGAAAACTTGCTCTTTGGAATCCAATCCATTGTACACCGGACTATTCGGTGGTTACCCTCACAGGTTTTCTGGGTGAATCTTTCTTTTAGACCAGATACATCCTCTCTGAACTTTTATCCTATTGACACCGGATTGTTTGGTGAACTCTTCTATTTGAGCTCCGAAAAACATCTTCTCTAGACTCTTATCTTTATAGCTCATCGGACTGCTTAGTGACCTCACCGGACTATTCAGTGACTACCTTTGTTTTGTCTAACACCTTGCACCTCCTATGAAACCTGTTCTCCTTATAAACAAGATTATCTATTAATCCTCACTGGGATTGTCGGATGATCCTTCTTGAAGCTGACTCTCGAAGACCATCTTGTTTCCAATTTCTTCCTCAGCCCATCCTCTGCCACTCAAGAGCCTTTAGAGATTGCAAGAGCATCCAAACTCTAACACTCATTTAACAAGAGGAATGACTCGACCCCTCTTAATAGCACGGATTTTTCCTATGGAAACAAAGCCTAAACTAAGGCCCATATCGCTCGAGATCATCCTTAGGCTTCATTTGTCTTCAACCGTGTCATTCCAACAAGGGTTCCATCATCATATAAGTCATTGATTATCTTTGAGGAAGCCAACTCGAAGGTATTTGTGATTAATATTTGTTAAACCTACATCCAACGAGTTAGTTCATGGTTCTTACTCAATCATCAAAACATTTGTACCTTTGGGATTTCATAGAACAATGTTTTTGAAGTTTACATTCACAAGCACTAGATGCTGGTACGTACCTACACAACAGTGTCAGACATGCTGATGTTAGCATACACGATATTGTTGAATTACCTCTAATCTGCCATGCTCTCTCCTATATTGGAAAGCAGTAAAGATTACAAGCAAGAAGCACACATAAAATACATCAGAACACATTACCATGATTACAAAAGAATATACTCTAAAAAAAGTAGAGTACAAAGTAGTACTGAAGTTCTAGGAAAACATATATAACAGTGCATCTTCACAAAAAAATAGAACCATCGTGGATCAATAGGACATTATTAGTAAATGTTGCATCTGTTCTGGAACCAGATACAAACATTATGGTAATAGCCTGTGTTGTGCTTCGGGCTGCCCGAGCCATCTGCCAATAGTGCTACCGACCGTCCTCGAGCCCAGTCTCATGCTGAGTATAGGGATGACACTATATGGCAGTTGTTAGCTTTATGCCCATTGTAGCAGGATTCCCCCTAATGTTTCAATTTTTTTGTGAATGAGTGAGAATCATAGACTGACTCTTTAGATGTAGATTCATCCATCTTTTTCTAAGTATCCAAGAGTTGGCTTCCTCTACGGTGATTAACGACTCAAATGTGGTTTGGACTCTTGATGAAGTATCGAATCGAGGATGAACCAAGGCCCAGGAAAAGCTGAAGCCCGGTGTGGTTTAGTTAGGTTTTGAATCCATAGGAAAAACCAGTAAGACAGTTCGAGCCATTTTCCTAGGCCACATGAGTGTTAGTGTATGGATGCTCAACGAGTTCACCAAAGGCATTGAAGTGTCATAGGAGATTATGGGGAGGCAGCTGGAAGAAGTTGGAAGCAAGAAAAATTTAAAGATGTCCAATTCAGCCTCATATGCATCATCAAATAAATCAGGTCAGATTGGACAGTCCACTGTTGGTGGAGATGAAGTCCACACAAGGTTGCTCCCTGGAAACCGTCGGTCAAACATCATTGGACGGTCCGGTGCTGCTGAAGTTACCATTCCAGAGAAATATGTTTAGGAGCACAGTGAAGAGAGAGTGACGGACAGTCCAGTGCCCTAGGATTGGATAGGCTGACCGGCATTGGTCAGACAGTGCAGTGTTCTAATAGAGGAGTGCAGAGAAGGACACGTAGAGACGGCACTATCCTCCTGAGATCTGAGGAAAAATCCTCTCTCTCATTTTACTAGTTGATTATAATATTTCACATTTATTTACTTGTAAGTAGCCTAGAAGAGTAGCTTGTAGTTTTCTCTTGGTGGCTATCATGCTAGTGGTCGTTTACTTGAATTCCTTTTCGACACTAACATGATAAGAGTCTTGGCCTACTAGTGTTGCATAGGGTATTTTATTCTAAGTTTAAGATTGAAATTTTGTGGTTACATTGGACATACCACCAATTCACCCCCCTCCCCTTCTCGATGTCCTTGATCCTTATAGCATCAGGTAAACCAGTTAGACCATCCTTGCATAACAAGGAATCAAAGCATTGAGAAACTTAGTACAACATAAGAAGGCACATCTAGCAATAGAACGTGCCTAGCAGGATTGAAGAGTAAATTGTAGTCAACTTGCCATAATTTTAAGCAGCATTGAAGAGTAACTGCTCATGTATGTTCAGTGAACTAAAAAAAGGTTATTACCTAAGCATCCATATCAAGATCCACTTCTTCTGATTTCATCTGAAAGCTAGGATTGTCCTGTGCATCATTGAAGGCACATCTAGCAATAGAACGTGCCTAGCAGGATTGAAGAGTAAATTGTAGTCATCTTGCCATAATTTTAAGCAGCATTGAAGAGTAACTGCTCATTTATGTTCAGTGAACTAAAAAAGGTTATTACCTAAGCATCCATATCAAGATCCACTTCTTCTGATTTCATCTGGAAGCTAGGATTGTCCTGTGCATCAATTTCTAGTGCCTTGTTAAGATCATCTAGAGATAAGTAGCAGAGGCTAGTACCCAATTCTCTCTCCTCATCTTTTGTAATATTTTTTCTACAGTACCCAAGATCATAACAGATATGTGACTCACTGTGGTCTAACGTAACTTAAAATCGCTACAAACTTAAGCTATGCGACTTGAGCACCGTCAAAGCAACCTACACAATTCTAGTGGCAAAGACCCCCTAGCAATGCTAGTGACATAATGAAAAGAAACAAGCAAGCACTAGCACGATAGCCACCGAGAGAAATTGTAGAACAACCTATCACACTACTCAACAAGTATGAAATGGGAAAGTAAAGCGTAGAGTGAAGAGAATGCTCAACAATTTTTACGGGTCTCGGAAGGTTGGTGCTTTCCCCTAATCTTTGTTGGACCATTCCCGTCGGAGTACTAGTCTCTCCCACTGTTCTCGAAACGGTGTTGTTTGTAATTATTATGACCATGGATAAATCTGCAAGCGCACCGAATACCACTGTAGCACTTCAAAGAGTATTTCTAAGGTTATCGAACACAAGGAACGTGTGTGTGAATCTAGGCGATCAATATCTTCCAGAGACAACAAGCTTTAGTGGATTGGGTAGATATGGATTCACAGGTGTTCTAAGTTTAGACTAAGTTAAGGCCATTTTCTTAATGCATGATCTCGGGCACCAGTTTCCTCCTGTATCCACAGGCTGCTCTAACTTGCAGCACTACTACGTACCCAAACATGAAGGATTTCAATGGACGGACAGGGCTGTCACTATCTGCTTTCTACCTCTACAGACTGGAGTAAGCAATAAACAAAGTAATTACTTGCCAAGACAACACACCTATTGCAATAAATTACTACTTTAATCTAGTGCACAATTTTAGACTAATGTACCCTAAGTCAAGTTTAGAGCGTTGATCCAGTGGCAATATGAATCTGATCTTCTAAGTCTAAGAAAATAAAACAAGCTCGGCAATCATGTTGATTAACTTGAAAATAAGCAGTTCCACGTAGAGGTACAGGTCGAAAAAGTGGAAGAACAATTCTCTGAAGATTTACATAACGTTGAGTTGGTGTCGACAACCTTGACACTCTACTCTTGATCACTCGGACAACACTGGTGTACAACTTAGAGAGGACTTAGACTACTTTGAGGCCTCCTCCTTGTCCTCACACTCTCCCTGATTTCTAGCTCTACCTCTAATGCTAGACATGACAATGGAGTTCTAATTCTAACTTGAAGTGTGTCTTGAAGTGAGGGGGAGAGGTCCTATTTATAGCCTTCACGCCGCCTTTGACTTAAAAAGCGCGGGAGAGCAAACACACGGAGGATGACGTCGTAAACCGCTAACAGCTGGGGGTCAGCCGTACTGGTGCGTGCCCCGCTCGCCTTCTTTGGCCCACTGGCCCACTAGGCTATCTTTAGTCTTTTCCCACGGGATTCCTTCTATCTTCTGATGTTCTGTAGTGAAGTCCTTTCTTCTCCTAATTTCAGAAAAATATGGATAATTCATTCCAACATACAAAAGATTCACCAAAACTTGTGAAAAGTATTAGAAATAAATCCTACCACTAAGTTTTGTGCTAGATTTCATCCTTTTATGCAGAAATATTGGTGGAATTTATTGAGTTTACTGATCACCAACAGGTGCTCTCTAGGGTACGCAGGCGATCTTGGCTGTCGTGAACAACACCCACTCGTAAGAGCAAGCCTCCAAGACACAGGTGCTCCCTCTTGGTGTCCCTTTCGAGTGGAGGACCCGAAATCGCATACAAACTTCATGATGTGTTCCACAAGCCATTTGGAAGCTCGATCACTGACTCCTAGCCAGTGTAGGCTGCCAAACCAAGAGTAATAGGGCAAGATCACTCCTCTCAAAGCCTCATAAACTCTAGAAATGTATGAATGTTCCAATTCACTCTCCTACTAGCACAAAAAATCTCTAATATTGAGTTGTGCTCTCTCTTTGGTGTCACTTAGCCTCTCACAAGCTTGCTCTAGTAATTCAGACCTCAAGCACACTCCTCAACGTACATCTCCATGGCTTATATAGGCTACCAACTCATAAACAATCATTGAAATATGATGTCATAAAGTTATCTGCTTTTTTCAGTCATCGGACTATCTGATGACTCCGTCTTTCTACAGACCTGAGTACCAACTTCTCTAAAATCCATTCCATATGACACTGGACTGTACGGTGTGTACTTTTACCGAACTATCCGGTGGCTCTCTCTTTTGGATTCTCAGAGACACCTTCTCTGGGCTTCATCTCTATGAACACCACATAGTATAGTTATTGTCCTCACCGGACTATCCGATTACTCTCCACATCTGGCTCCAGAGAATATCTTCTCGAGACTCTAGTATTGTAGCTAAGCGAACTGTCTACTGACCTCACCGGACTGTCTAGTGACTACATCTAAAGTTGAAACTAGAGTTCTCGACTTCAACTTGTATACGGCTTCCTCCAACTTTCTTCCTCTACCGTCTTAGGTCTTTCTAAGACTACTAAGAGCAATCCAATGGACTCTCTAGCTAGTCCTTAGCCTTGGTCTATCTTCACCCGATACTCCTTTTCCTGGGATCGATCTTGTCATCCATCGAGGAAGCCCACCATATTGATGTAGAGAGAGCAGGGTGGAACCTACAACCACATAGGCTACCAATGATGTTCACTTAATCACCAAAATCAAGTCATACCTTTTAGAGGACTTCAAAGGAAGCTAACACTCATATACACAGGAACGATGACATCATAGCATGGATATTCATAGTAGGCTGTCAAATCATTAGGTATAAGCACTGCAAAGAGGTACCTGCCTCTCTAGATGACCATTTTTTGGAGTGCTCCTACTGTTTATTTGTCACCAGCTTCAGTGATAAACGGCTTAATCATTCAAACAATTATACTTTAGACTAATAGTAACATGCTTCCCACAATGTATAAATGTAAGAATGCTTCTGTAAAAGGCACTTACGACTGACCATGTAACATAACTTGAAAATGCTTCTTGAAACTCAAAAATAGATCTTGCAGGTCAAATGTATGCATAAAATAGTAAAATGTAAACATACCAACAACATTGAAGTATTCTTATCATGAAACATCTATCAAATACTAAATATAAATACTTAGTCCACTATGAGATGTTCTGAGCCTCCAAAACTGCAAGAATACAGAATGTGACATTGCTCAACGAGAGGCTCAACCTTTTGGAAGGAATGACCATGCATCAATTTTGTCCTCCTGCACTCAATAGCTATGGCTAATCACGGAATACACAAGAGATTGATATATTAGGAAATAGGAGTGTCTATGAATTGTAGATTCCCTACTCCGCATATCACAATTAATTAGTCAAATCACAAAACGTTCCTATAATATGTACTAAACTTTAATCTTTCAAATAGACATGCAAGAAAGAATAGTAGTTTCTAACTAAGAGTTGTTTGCTCCCTCCTTATGAGAAAATTTTTATTCACGATCGACTTTAGGAAAAACTCTAATTAGATAAAAGTAGAGGACATAACTACATAATGTTTCATAACTTTCTATTCTCAAGCATTCAGCTACAACTACAATATTACCTGGCTACTACTCCCTCTCTTCAGATATTTTTTGCATATTGAGAAAACAGACATAGGGCTCATTAGTGTTGGTTTTTGTGTGTGTGTGTGTGTGTGTGTGAGAGAGAGAGAGAGAGTGATAGGGGTCGCTAAGGCAGAGGGTGCCTGGCGCAGAGCGAAATGGTGGCTGGGTCAGTTGATGTGGGGTGTAAGCTTGCTTCATGACCACTGAAGTGCTATAAACCCTTAAAAGGTATGAATTGATTTGATGATTGAATGAAAACTATAAGTAATCCGTCTCGTTGTAGGTTCAACCCACTTTATTTTCTAGATCAGCAAGGTGGGCTTCCTCGATGGTTGGCAAGAACGTAAGGATCAAGGATACCGAGAAAGGGGGTTCAATCGGAGGACTTATGAAACTCATTTTTGCTACAAACTTAAACTATAAGATGATCACAAATGAGAAAAACCTAATTAATTTAAGTAAGCCAGGACCCCTAACAATGTAGTGAGATGAAATAAACGACAAGCAAGCACTAGTACAATAGCCACAAAGAAGAATCGCAAAGCAACTTATAACTCTACTCAACAAGTATGAAATGCGAAAAGTAAAGAGAGAGTCAAGAGAATGCTCAATGATTTTTTTTGAGGTCTCAGAAGGTTGGCGCTTCCCCTAAACCTCATTGGACCGCTCCCATCGAAGTACCGGACCTTCCCGCCATTCCCGAAACGGTGCTCTCTATGGCACGCTTCACTCTCGGTGTGAAGTCATTGGCCATCCCGTCTATAGCGAACAATGCCCACTCGCAATTCGCAACAGCAAGCATTTAAGGCTCGAGCGCGCCCTCTTGGTGTCCCTTTCGAATAGAGGACCCAAAACCACTGTTAGCTTCATGACCTTTGAAGTTCCCTGAAAGGTGTGAATGAATTTTGGTGATTGAATGAGCACTATAGATAACGATTGTAATGGTAGGTACCACCTCACATTTCTACATCAAGAAGGTACGCCTCCTCGATGGATGATAAGGACGATCCCATGTCGAGGAGTATCGAGCATTGGAGGATCAAGGCTAAGGACTAGCTAGAGAGTCTATAGGATCACCGGTACTATTAAGGGGGTCAAGTCATTGTTCTCGGGTCATACAAGTGTTTGGAGGTATGAATGCTCTGAGTTATCTCAGAACGCACTGAAAATGGCAAAGGAAGCAAAGCATACGAAGGGGAAGTCAATTTGAAGAAAAAGACTCAAGCTTTCACCTTCAGGAGAGTCACTAGATATTGCGGTGAGACAGAAGAGTTGAAGTCCAAAAAAGGTGCTTTCAAGAATCGAAGTCACCAGACAGTCTGGTGGGTCAGTGACCTGACAGTCCGGTGAGCCTGAAGGCGAAGTCGAGAAGAGGTGTCTCTGGAAGTCCAAAAGAGAAAGTCACCGAATAGTTCAGTGACCAGATAATCCGGTGTCATATGAAATGGATTCTAGAGGTGTTTCTCTGATCTGCTGGAAGATGGAATCACCGGATAGTCCAATGGTGCACCGAACAGTTTGGTGTGGAGAGTGACCAGATAGTCCAGTGATTAGAAAAAGTAGTCAGCATTATGACATCATGTTCCAACGATTGTTTCTAGGTCTGGAGCCTATTTAAACCATGGATGGTAACATTTTACTGTGTGTCTGATATCTGAATTGTTAGAGCAAATTTGTGAGAGACCAAAGGACACTAAGGAGAGAGCACAACACAAGATTGGAGATCTTTGGTGCTAGTAGAAGAGTGAATAGGAGCATTAATACACTTCTAGAGCTTGTGAGGCTTTGAGAGGAGTGATCTTTGCCTATTACTCTTGGTTTGGTAGCCTAGACCGGCTAGGAGTTAGTGTTCGAGCTTTCGAGGAGATTGTGGTAGACGATGCCAAGATTATGAGTGGTTTCGGGTCCCCTGTTTGAAAGGGACACCAAGAGGGAGCGCCCGAGCCTTGTAGGCTTGTTCTTGCAAGAGGATTTTGTTCCCAACAGCCAGGATCGCCGCTGACTTCACCCCGAAAGTGAAGCATACCCTTGAGAGCACCATTTCGAAAATGACGGAAGAGACCGGTACCTCAACGGGAGTCGTTCAACAAGGATTAGGGGAAAGCACCAACCTTTAGAGACCTCAGAAAAAATCGCTGAGCATTCTCTTAACTCTCTCTTTATTTTCCGCATTTCATACTTGTTGAGTAGAGTAATAGGTTGCTTTACAATTCCTCTTGGCGGCTATCGTGCTAGTGTTTGCTTGTTGTCTTTTTATTCCACTAGCATTGTTAGAGGTCTTGGCCTACTAGAATTGTTGAGGTTGCTCTTGTTGTGATCGAGTCTTCTAGTTTAAGTTTGTAGCGAAATTAAGTTCTATAAGTCCCCACCGATTCTACCTCCCTTCTCGGTGTCCTTGATCCTTTCAACCACGTACAAACTTAGCGTCGTCTTCCACAATCTCCTCGGGAGTTTGATCAATGACTCTTAGCTGGTCTAGGGCTGCCAACCCAAGACTGACAAGCCATGATCACTCCTCCCAAAGCCTCACAAACTCTAGAAGTGTCTGAATGCTCTTTGTTGCAAAACCGCCCCAAAAACACAGGACGGCTCGCCTAGGATCGATCACGAGTGATATTGATCAACAATACCTAAATAGTACAACAAGAGTGATAATATAAAATAGAGGAAACCGATTAACGTCTTACAATAAGGTTCAAGTAGTCTTGGGAGAGATAATTTTTAACATAGCGGAAGCGATACATAAGAGATACGACGGTTTCCTAATATTAAATATATCTTGCCCTAAGACATGCTTCACTCCTCATGACCAGAGTGCGGTGAGGAGAGAACCGGCTCACAGGACCAGTTAGCCAGGGGTTCACCGTCCCACTCCCTTGTCGCAACAGTTACACCAGCTACTTGCAGGAAGAGCTACAACACACAAAAAGGGAAACAACAAACCGTGAGTACTAATTACTCAGCAAGACTTACCCGTCAAAAATGGCCAACTACAGCCGACTCGTAAGCATGAGGGGCTGACTCACAGGGATGGCCATTTGCATAAAGCATAGCACTATCAGTGGGTCCTTAATTTCAACTTTTAACGGTAAGTTAGGTTCACGAAATGTAAATTTAATTTGCACTACAAACTAGAGCAAACAAGGTTGCCAGGCAATGGCCTATAACTAAGTAAACAAATCAAATTATTATTATTATTAATCCAGTTGTTACTACGACATGACACAGCGAACAAATGGTACTCGTTACTCTGAGGGGCAGCGATTATAATCGATTTACACCAGCTGAGAAAACCCAAAGTACACGACACGTACATGCTTTCCAGAAGTCGCACGTGGCCACCTTTCACAACAACACCATAGGGCTGGCTCGAGGCCTACTCCTCCCGAGAACATGGTCCTCCATGCGACACCATGCAGGTGCATCTATGGTTAGATCCAAGTCTCTCCTCTGCCTCCGCCTAAAGAGGAGTAGGGGTACGTCCAACCACTACGGATATTGAGTTACATCAGTTTTTTGGGTCCCATATCCCCAGTATGTAATCGGTACGTTCAAACTTGCTCAACAAGGCCACACTCGAATCGGTCCTTAACCGACACAGACGGCGCTACCACCGCGAAGGCCCAGCCTTCTCAATCCCTCCTATACACTATCCTCCTCCGGTCTCAGGTTTATTCAAGTGTGAGATAAAATGAAACCTATAGCTCGCGAGTGAGGTTTCACATTCACTCGACTTCTACAGTTTACTAGAACTCATAGCCTAGCTCTACATCGAGTTACCTGTACCAATACATACTCAATAGGGTAAGTGGCACTATCATGCATTCTAGAGTTCCAAATAACTCATACAACTTAATGCACAGTACATTAACTATATCATACATAGTGATAACATAAAAAGATTGAAATAGGGTTAATGCACTGGGGCTTGCCTTCGGTTTGCTGAGAGTTAGCACACACAAGCTAGAGATCTTTAACGACGGACGTCTCTGGACAACTAGAGCAAGTTGCTGGTCTTCCACGTCGTTTCCTAAGTGCATGAAATGATATGCTAGTGCGATTAGCTATGCACTTAATAAAATGCTAAGGTAGTGCGATGGTATACTTATGAAGGCGTATGACAGGGATGGTTATGCGAATACTTTCATGCGGATTGAGTTTATTAAATTAACATGCTAAATGTAATTATATGGCAAGTTTCTGATTTTTACCTAAAAGAATGAATTTCTATACTATACTACATATGTCATAATGGGAAATTTTTTCTAAATTTCCTTAATATGGTTCTTGCAGACTTAAATTATAGTTTTAGCTGCTCATAATATTAGTAGGGCTATAAACTAATTTCTAGACAAGTTTTACAATTTATTATTAAACTATGAATTTATAATAAATTAATCTCTAGCTAAGAATAAATAATCATTATAAATAATCTACAGGCACAAAAAT
>BCLF01000170.1:238070-258668 GCA_001602275.1 Zoysia japonica | reverse complement strand
TGCAAAGTAGGGTGAAAGATATTGAATCTCGAAATTGGTTATCCGATAAGAGGACTTGGACAAATCTGCTGAAGACAGATCTGGTAACCAACTTCAAAGCTTTGGAAGAATTACCTCCCGAACTCCTAATAATTTGAATCTCTGCAGATCGGTGGAATAGAGATAGATGAACAACTCTTGTTTTAGAATCCTGTTGAATTTCGCACTGGGTTTGAAACTACAGTATTTGGAAGATCGATACTCGTTAAGAGTTCAGAGTTTCGGTTTGGAGTGTTAAGTCGGAAGAATACGGCCAACCTTAGAGTAATTTTATTCTAAAATTGGTTTCCCCTAATTCATAACTTCTAAACTTTTGAAAAATTCTGAACTCACTCTCTTTGGGAAAATTTAAAAGCATGAAATGTTACAGCCCTCCCCCCTTAAAAAAATCTCGTCCCGAGATTTAGAAGAAAGAGGGAGTAACGGGAGTGGTCACTTACAGGGATTGAAGAAACTCCGAAAATTTTGATTGGAGATATTCTTCTGTTTCCCATGTAGCTTCATCCTTAGAATGATTACTCCACTGAACTTTATAGAATTTAGTGGTCTTGTTTCGAGTGACTCAATCTTTGTAATCAACAATGCCGATAATTGAGATCTTCTTGCAATTGCTCAATCTCCAGAATCACAACATCTTGAGGTAGCTTCAAGCACTTCTTGAGTTATGATACATGAAAGATATCATGAACTCCCGATAATTGAAATGGCAATTCCAGTCGATAAGTGATGGTGCCACATTTCTCCAGAACTTGGAAAGGACCAATATATCTGGGAGCCAACTTTCCTCTTATCTCAAAGCGTTGCACACCCTTGGTAGGAGATACCTTTGGGTAGACATGATCACCTATTTGGAATTCCAAGGGGCAACGTCTTTTATCGACATAACTTTTCTGACAAGGTTTAGCGGCTTTTAAGTTCACTGGAATAGTTTAAACTTTCTCTTACGCTTGAGCAACTAAATCAGGTCTAAAATTCACTCGTTCACCAGTTTCAGACCAATTCAGAGGAGTTTGACATGAGAGACCATATAGAACTTCAAAAGGTGATATTTTTATGCTCTCTTGATAGCTATTATTGTAGGAGAATTTCACAAAAGGCAAGTATTCATCTTAATTCTTATCACTAGTGAGAACACATGACCGAGGCATGTCTTCCAAGATTTGATTGACACGCTTGGTTTGACCATCAGTCTACGGATGATAAGCGGAGCTTCGAATTAGCTTGTACCCAAGCTAGCATGTAGTTGCTCCCAAAAGCGAGAGACAAACAAGCTTCCTCTATCCGACATAATGGTCTTGGGTACCCCATGCAGACAAAGAATACGAGAGATATACAACTCGCATACTTTCTTGTGTTGTAACTATTGCTCACCGGAATGAAGTGTGCTGATTTTGTCAAGTGGTCCACAATGACCCAAATAGAGTCATTTTTCCGGGAAGTGAGTGGGAGTCCAACAATAAAGTCCATACTTATATCTTCCCACTTCCAATTAGGAATACTGAAGGGTTGGAGAGGACCGGCTGAGCGTAAATGGTCTGCTTTGACTTTTCGGCAAGTGTCACACTCGGATACATATTTAGCAATTTCTCTCTTCATTCTTGTCCACCAAAACTTCTTTCTAAGATCATGGTACATTTTATTACTCCCAGGATGAATGGAGTATTTGGACATGTGAGCCTCATCCATGATCTTCTTACGCAACTCATGATTTTTAGGCACCCTCATCATCCTCTTTAAATGGAATGGATTCTCCATTCTTGAGTCTTTCTTTAATTTTCAGCATACCCTCATCTTTCCTTTGAGCCTCAATTATCTCTTCCCGAAGAGTCAGAACAAAAGCAAGATTATATAAGGCTCCATGTGGAAGAATTCTCACACTTGGTTCATCTTCAAGAGAAGGTAACGTTGCTGAAATTTGATAATTGTGGCAATAAGATTTGTGACTCAAGGCATCGGCAACGACATTGGCTTTGCCAGGATGATAATGGATCTCTAACTCATAATTTCTGATAAGTTCTAGCAATCTTCTCTGCCTCATATTCAAATCTTGCTGAGTGAAGATATATTTCAAACTCTTGTGGTCCGTGTACAAATGCACAAGATTCCCCAAAAGATAATGTCTTCATATCTTCAAGGCTAGAATCACAGATGCCAACTCTAGATCATGAGTAGAATAATTTTGCTCATGACGTCGAAGTTGTCTTGAAGCATAAGCAATCACACGGCCTTCCTGCATCAAGACGCATCCAAGACCTGTACCAAAAGCATCATAATACACATCAAAAGGCTAAGTGATGTCAGGTTGGGCTAAAATGGGTGCTGTAATCAAGTGCTTCTTGAGAGTTTGGAAAGCATTCTCACAAGCACTATCCCAAACAAACTTGATGCCCGTCTTCAACAACTCGGTCATTGGCTTGGCAATCTTGGAGAAGTTAGGGACGAACCTCCGATAATATCCGGCAAGTCCAAGAAAGCTACGGACTTCAGTGACCGATGTAAGAGGCTTCCAATTCAGCACTTCTTGCACTTTGCTTGGATCCACGGCAATGCCTTCCGCAGAAACAGTATGACCAAGGAAAGGCACTTCTATCAGCCAAAACTCGCAGTTGCTAAATTTGGCATACAATTGATGATCTCTCAGTCGTTGAAGCATGATGTGAAGATGTTCAGCATGCTCTTCATCAGACTTGGAGTATATGAGAATATCGTCAATGAATACCACCACAAATTTGTCCAGCTCCGACTTGAATACCGAGTTCATCAAATACATGAAGTAAGCTGGAGCATTTGTTAGTCCAAAAGACATAACATGGTATTCATATAGACCGTACCTCGTAGAGAAGGCAGTTTTTTGCTACGTCTTCGGTATAGATTTTAATTTGGTGATAGCCAGAGCGAAGATCAATCTTTGAGAAAACTTTGGCACCAACCAATTGATCAAATAAGATGTCAATGCGAGGCAGTGGATATTTGTTCTTGATGGTGACCGCATTTAACGGTTGATAATCCACACATAGCCTCAGAGATTCGTCCTTCTTCTTGACAAAGAGAGCAGGACATCCCCATAGAGATGAGCTAGGACGAATGAAACCCTTGTCCATAAGCTCTTTCAACTGGACCTTCAATTCGGCCAATTCATTTGGAGCCACCTTATACGACCTTCTGGAGATAGGAGTAGTGCCTGGTTGAAGGTCAATGCGGAACTCCACTTCTCGGTCAGGAGGCATACTCGGCAAATCATTCGGGGAAGACATCCGGATATTCACATACAATAGGAATTTCCTCCAAACATTGACCGGTTACATGGTAGAGCAAGGAGGAGGTTTGATGGGGATATGCCAATCTAAGAGACATCGCACCATGAAGCAGAGAATCCAATTGAATTTCACAAGGAGCTATGTGCAGCACGGCTTTATGAGTCCTCATCCATCTCATTCCTATGATGACATCTATCTCTTGCCCTTCTAGAACAATAAAATGGGATGGAAAGATCTTCCCTCCTATCTTAATAGGAGCAGGCCTTATTTCTTGAGTGGCGGCTATTTTCCCACCCGGAGATGTAATAACATAAGGTGATCTCATGGGGGTGGTGCACAATTTATATTTCTCCACACAAGACATGCTTATGAAATTATGAGTAGCACCAGAATCAAAAAGTATCCCTACGGAGTGTTTGTGTAGAAGAAACATACCCGCGAGTACTTCTTCACCTTCTAAAATATCACCCAGAGCAGTGTAATTGACTCGGCCAGTCTTGAGTGCATTATTCCTCTGCTAAGGAGCTCTGTTGGCAGCTAGAGGACGGCCATTAATGTTGCCATTGGGTTGCTTCCTACGCTGGTGACAATCTTTTGCAAAGTAACCAGTCTTGTCACAGTTGCAGCACGGGTCAGCGCCAGACCTTGCACTCTGTGTAGCTTGCTGAGGTGGCTGCCTAGGACCATAAGTATGCTGCTGAGGAGGAGCATTAAGGGCCCTTGGCTGCTGAAAGGAAGGAGGACGAAAGCTTCCCCCTTGCGGTACTGCAGCTCGGAACCTCGGACCCATAGGAGAAGTGACAGCAAGACGATACTTTGGAGGAGCTTGGCTAGAAGAACCAACCATGGTCCTCTTCCTCTTTTTCTCCTCCTGGTGAGTGCGTATTGCATCCTCTTGAGTGATAGCCGCACTCACCAAATCACTGAAAGTACCTGGGTTGTAGAGTGCCACGCGATCACGGAGCTTTGTACTTAGACCTCTCTTGAAACACTCTTTCTTCTTTTGATCGGTGTCCACATGGTGAGAGGCATACCGTGTGTAATGACTGGAATTTTCCTTACCTTTCGATAAGTCCCGATCTTCCGTGACTTTGCTAATCCCAGGAGTTTGGCAAGCACGGCATCAAAAGCGATCAATCAAGAAACCAAAACAGAAATATTAAATAAGAAACAAGAATAGAAAATAGCAAGTCAAAGTGAAATTATTAGAATAAAATCCTCCAAAGGGGTCCATCGGCACGCAGGCCAGAAACATCTCAGAGCAGATATATCACTATCGAGAATCCATCAAGAGCGATAGCGGAAGCATCAACGTGGCAGCAGTAGCGAACCTCCTCCACACAGGCTAGCTAGAGAGCAGGAGCGGACGTCACGGACCGTCAGAGACGTAGTCGAAATCGAAGCTGAGAGTATCCTCTGAAAACAACAAATTAGAAAGCCGTGAGTATGAATACTCAGCAAACCGCGTACTACGTAACAAAAATGTATGCATGCAAATGGTTTCAAGGGTAAATGCAAGTTTAAATCATTTTATCTTATTTTAAAGATGCAAGAAAGCTTTATTTTAAAACTGTCAAATTTTATTATCTTGCCCCGCAGAGATCTCCGTTATCTCGGACGGGGTTCATTTTAAATGCCGATGTAAACTCCACACTCGGCCACAGCTCAAAGGCCGGAGTCAAAAATATTTTGAAAAAGGAGAGGAGGAAGAAAAACAAAGCTACTCAACGAGGAGCACAACTCAGGGGGTGTCCTTCCAAAAGGACGTGGCAATGCGCATCGACTAAAACTCTGATGAGGTTATGCACCTGGACCCACGAGAAGTGTCATCGGAAACTACCGTCGTAGTCCCGACAAACATACAAGACCCGTCCACAAGCTTTAACTGGCGTCATCCGTCCTCTAGGATAGGGATCCCACAAGCCTACGCAATCGGGTCCTGGAGCTGTGAAGAGCCTACCACTAATCAGGTGGGGTATCTCGATCTCATGTGGGGAGTAAGAGCTCTACACCACACTAACACAACACCGCCAACCCACGGGTAAACAACCAGTCTCGGCAAGCTTTAAGATCAAGCCAACTGCCCATACAGGGTAACGTGGCGTGCATGGTTGTCAACTGAGCGTACAAGGCTCGAAGGACTCAGTCCTTAATTACCGGGGCAGGCACCATCTCCAACCTCAACGCCAACAACAAGTCTCACGAAAAGATCCCAGCCCGGATCTTCCCGTTGTACCCGCAACAGGTACGCCCACAGGGACTTCTAAAAAGTCCCCCAGCTCCTCATACTCCATCCTGCCCCCGTTAAATAGTTATGTATAGTTATTTGTAAAACTCACACATTTGAATCACAGTTCAAAGGCATTTAACACAAATTCCATTTTATAGTGATACGTGTGAGATAAAAATAAATGCGACCAAGCATGGCTAAGCATTAAAATAAATAAATGTTCTAAAGCAATCCTAGGGTTCATATTTGTGGAACAGTAAATAGGCACGGCTTAGGAATGTTGCTAGCACATTTTAAAATAGTTGGCATGCAAATTAGGGTTGCAAACAAAACATGCAGTTTAAAATACTGGGTACAAAGTGATCAAGGAACGCGGTTTGCCTAGCAAATCGGGATCGTAGTCGGGATCCGGGTCGACGAACTGATCGGGCTCGCGGAACTCCTCCTCTGGAACATCAGCTAAACACAAAACGAACAGGGGATTAGACACTAATTACGCGACAATTAAAACCAGAACTTATATCTAAATTGAAACTACTAGACTAAACGTGCGCAAAACATTCCCCGAAACAACGGACACGACAATCGAGACGAGACAAATAAACGAAACAATTTCGGGAATAATCGGATATCAAACGGAGTTCTCAAAAATTGTACACGATCTAGACCACAAGGATTTAGATTAATTGCAGAATAAATAATCGCAGATTAAATTAGCAGTTAATCTAACAATTAATCGAAAGGAAAATGAATTTAAGAGAAGGAGGAATTTCTCACCAGCACTGGAAATCGGAGGATCGGAGATCGGAAACTCGGAAATCGGAGGTGAAGCGCGGCACGGTTCTGGTCGGACCTGTGGATGACGCGGGACCTGCACGTGACAGCGACAGCAGCGCGTCGTGGCTCGAGGACGCGCTGGAAATCAAGGCGTGACGGCGTCGCGGGGAAGGCAGGCTTCGGACCAGAAGATCGGAGCGGGGATCGGCGCTGGAAACAGTGGACGACGCGACGTTGGCTGACGCGATCGGGCGCGCGGCTCAAGGCAGAGTCTCGCGCGGGAGACGAGGTCGACGGAAACGACGACGGCTTCGGAAATCCCGGACGGAGGCTGGCGACTTCCACGCGGGCAGGAACTACTCAGGCGCGCGAGCGGCTCGAGGGTTGCGTGGAGAGAACGGCGCGAAAAACGGAGAGCGGCGGCGCAGAAACGGTTGCCAGAAAACTCGACTTGCGGTGGAAGAAAGGAGAAAAGAGGAGAATGAAATGAGATAAGGATTTGGGGGCTAGGGTTAGAGGGTATTTATAGGAGGGGATTAGAATGAGGGGGGGTTAGAAATTAATCTGGAAATTAATTAAAATTGAGAGATAAACAAGGCTGGAAAAAGAATCAATTTAGAAAAGATATTTAGGGATCAAAAAAATAATTAAGAGATTCCGGAAATAATTTTAGCCATAACGTAAAAATTACGCGGACTAAATTAATTCGGCACCAGATGAATTTAGATAAACGGATTTCGAATTGAACGGAAAGAAATTCGGAACCAATGATTTTTGAACGGAACGAAAATTGGAACAGACAATTTAATCGGAACAAAATTCGAGAAATCACCACTTTATTTAATCCGAAATTCCGGGATGTTACAGACTCCCCCCCTTACAGGATCTCGTCCTCAAGATCAAGGAGCGGACTCAAACAGATAGGGAAACTCCTTCCTCAGACCATCTTCCTTCTCCCAGATACCCTCTCGCTCAGTGTGGTTGCTCCACTGAACCTTGAGAAACTTGAACGCCTCATCAAGAATCTTCACCGGGTACTCTAGGTACTCGAGCGTGTCTTGAATATCTAAAGCATCAGGGACAACTCGCTCCTCCGGCACTCGAAGACACTTCTTCAAGTGAGAGACGTGGAACACCGGATGCACACCTGCAAGCTCGACTGGCAAGTCCGACCTGTAAGCAAGCTCACCGATCTTCCTGAGAATCCGAAAAGGACCAATAAACCTCGGAGCCAACTTCCCTCAGACATGGAAGCAACGCGTGCCACGAAGAGGTGACACCTTGAGATACACTCGATCATCACCCTCAAAAGAAAGGGGCCTCCTCCTCTTATTCACATAGCTCTTCTGACGGCTCTGAGCAACCCGGAGATGCTCTCTGATCTTTTCAACCTTCTCTTTAGCAGCTCTGATGGAATCAGGACCAAAGAAAGACCTCTCACCAACCTCTGACCACATGAGCGGGGTACGGCATCTCCTACCATACAACGCCTCAAAAAGTGACATACCCAAACTGGCCTGTAAACTGTTGTTGTAAGAGAACTCCGCAAAAGAAAGACTGTCCTCCCAGCTCTGCCCATAGGTGATCACACAAGCTCTCAACATATCCTCCAGGATCTGGTTCACACGCTCTGTCTGACCATCTGTCTGAGGGTGATAAGCTGAACCGTACACCAGGTGTGTACCCATAGCTTCATGCAAGCTCCTCCAGAATCTCGCGGTAAACTGAGGCCCACGATCAGACAGAATACTCCTCGGTGCACCATGCAACCTCACAATATGATCGACATACAACTTGGCCAACTGATCAACTGAGTACCTCATTCACAGGGATGAAATGAGCAGTCTTAGTCAATCGATCCACCACCACCAAAATAGCATTATGATGGCGAGACGTCAACGGATAACCTGTGATGAAGTCCATACTGATGTCATCACATTTTCAAGAAGAGATCGACAATGGCTTCTGCAATCCAGCCGGCCTCTGGTGCTCAGCCTTAACTCGCCTACAAACATCACACAGGGCAACATACTCAGCAATGTCTGCCTTCATGCCAACCCACTAGAAACGAGTCCTCAGATCCTCGAACATCTTGGTGCAACCTGTGTGGATAGAAAACCTTGAATCATGAGCCTCTCAGAATAGCATCCCGCAACTCTGGCACTCTCGGAACACAGATACGGTCCTCAAACCACAAAGCACCCTGCTGATCCACACGAAAACCCGGTGCTTTGCCTCTTCTCATCTTCTTCAAGATCAACTGAACCTCTCTATCAAGCCTCTGAGCTGACTTGATCTCCTCATTCAACAACGGCTGCAACTTGAGCTCGCACAAGAAACCCTGAGGAACAATCTCAACTCTCAAACTGGCTAGATCTGCAAGAATCTCTGACTGCTCAGACATCAAAGAAGAACAATAAGCCTTACGACTCAAAGCATCGGCTACCACATTGGCTTTACCCGGGTGATAGTTGATGCTAAGATCGTAATATTTAATCAACTCAAGCCACCTCCTCTGCCTCATGTTCAGCTCTGACTGGGTGAAGATATACTTGAGACTCTTGTGGTCGGTGAAGATCTCACATCTATTGCCGATCAGATAGTGCCTCCAAATCTTCAAAGCATGGACAACAGCTGCCAACTCAAGATCATGCGTTGGATAGTTCAACTCATGCTTCTTCAACTGCCTCGAAGCATAGCAAACCACCTTCTTGTTCTGCATCAGCACACAACCCAATCCCTGATGAGAAGCATCACAGAAAACCTGGAAGTCCTGGTGAATATCCGGCAAGGTCAGAACAGGCGCAGATGTCAGCCTCATCTTCAGCTCCTGAAAACTCCTCTCACAAGCATCTGACCAGACAAACGGCACACACAACTGAGTCAACTCGGTCAGAAGCTTAGCAATCCTAGAGAAGTTCTCAATGAATCAGCGATAGTAACCCGCCAATCCAAGAAAACTCCTCACCTCAGAGACTGACCTCGGAGACTCCCACTCCACAACAGCCTTGACCTTCTCAGGATCAACGGCAAGGCCCTCAGCTGTAACAACATGACCGAGAAAAGCAACCTTCTCAAGCTAAAACTTGAACTTGCTGAACTTGGCATACAACTGATGAGATTTCAACCTCCCAAGCACAACTCTCAGATGTTGCTCATGCTCTTCGGCTGACTTGGAATAGACGAGGATATCATCAATGAAAACCACCACGAACTTATCCAACTCAGCCATGAACACCTTGTTCATCATGTTCATGAAGCAGGCAGGGGCATTAGTGAGTCCAAAAGAAACAACCAGGAACTCATAAGACCCATACCTCGTCACGAACGAAGTCTTCGGAATGTCAGAAGGGCGAATCTTCATCTGGTGATACCCCGATCTCAAATCAATCGAGGAAAAGAACTTCTCACCCTTCAGCTGATCAAATAAATCATCGATCCTCGGCAAAGGGTACTTGTTCTTTATTGTCACCTCATTCAAAGAACGATAGTCAACGCACATGCGCATTGACCCATCCTTCTTCTTCACGAACAGCACTGGGGCTCCCCACGACGAAGCACTCGGCCGAATGAACCCTTTACTCAAGAGCTCATCAATGTGCTCCTTAAGCAAAGCAAGCTCATCAGAAGACATCCGGTACGGCCGCTTGGCAATCGGCGCGGTACCAGGAAGAAGATCGATCACGAACTCAACATCTCGATCTGGAGGATGTCCCGGCAGCTCATCGGGAAACACCTCTGGGAACTCACGAACAACAGGAATCTGCTCCAAAGATAGCTCCTGCAAGCTGCAAACTGAAGGTGAAACTCTAGACGCTCTAGAAGCACACACCACTTGAACACCGTGGTGGTTGACCAAAGACACAACCCTCTCAGCACAAGTGATGACTCCTTTGTGCCTCGCTAGCCAATCCATCTCCAAGATGACATCAATGTCACGCGAGGGAAGGACGATGAGATCGGCTAGAAAGACCACACTCTCAATCAAGATCCGAACACCTCTACACTCAACACGACTCTTGTAGACTCCCAAAGGTGAAGTGGTAAGTGTAGGTATAGCTAAGAGTGAGGTAGGAAGACTGTGTGTGGACGCAAACGTCGACGACACAAACGAATAAGTAGCCCCCGAGTCGAACAAAACCGTCGCTAGGTGAGAGTGAACCAAGAACTCACCAACGATGACGTCAGGTGCCTCCTGAGCCTCCTCCACTGAGATGTGGTTTAGGCGGCTGCGTGTGACGCTCGGCTGAGCAACACCACGGCCCGCTGAACGCACTCCTCGTCCTCCTGACTGGTGCGGTGGCCTAGCAGGAGTGGCAAACTGAACACCACCTCCCCCAGGTCCCTGCTGCTGGCGCCTCGGACACTGAAACGCCTTGTGACCCTCCTGGCCACACTCGAAGTAGCGAACCGAGGGCTGACCCCCTGTCGGACGGAAAAAGGACTGCTGCTGCTAAAAGGCACCTCTCTGGCTCTGAGAACTCTGCTGCTGGATTGAAACTGGAGCAGGAGCAGTGGATCGGGCGAAGGTGGGCTGTCTCGATCCCTGCTGGAAAGAACCACTAAAACACTGACGCTGCGAAGCCTCATGACTGGGTCCTTGACCAAGAGCTCTCCTCTTAGCATCCTTGGACCGGTCGAGCTTCTGAAGTGACACCTCCAAAGTTAGGCATCTGTCAATCAGCTCACGAAGGCTCCTCTGAACACCTCCATCCAGGTAAGGAAGCATCTCAAGACGTATGCCCTTTCAAAACCAGTACATCTTGCGACGCTCAGTCGAGACCTCCTCAGGTGCAAAACGGCTCAGCTGAGTGAAGCGGTTGGCGTACTCGGTGACAGACATACTCCCCTGACGAAGAGTACGGAACTCCTCCGCCTTCGCCTCTATGGCTCCCTCTGAGATGTGGAAACCACGGAAGGCGATGACGAAGTCGTCCCAGGTGAACTGCTCAGGCTCGTCAAGTGTGGTGTACAGAGTGTCCCACCAAGCACCAGCTGCACCTGTCAACTGGTGTGCTGCAGACGAACTGCCTCTTGGTCGTCACACTGAATCAGGTCCAGCTTCTTCTCGATATCCCTGAGCCAGTCGTCAACATCCAGAGGATTGACTGCACGGTCAAAAGTGGGAGGGCGCATGCTCAGAAATATCGCCATGCGAGAACCGGCTGACTGGTGGTACGGTGCTGTGTCAGGAGCAGAACCACGACCACAAGGCTGCTGCTGTGACTGCTCGACGATACGCTCAAGCAGAAGCGTCTGTCGGGCCATCAACTCCGCCAGGTTCGAAGCAGCTAGAAGCTCCTCACCAGGCACGGCAACACCAGCAGGCTCGAACCCAGAGTCCATGGCAACTCCTCTGCCACGACCTTCAGCCTAAGGAGCAGGGGCTCCAGCTCGACCACGCCCACGGCCACGCCCTCGACCAACGCCAGGCGCGTCAGCCGCAGGTGGCACTGGTACACGGCCTCCAGTGCCGTGACCACGACCTCTGGGGACAGCACCACGACCACGCCCAGCAGGTGACGGTACCTCAGGGTCCTTTAGAGCGGCCTCCTCAAAACGAGCGTGAAGGCGTCCAGACCTCCTCAGAGCCATCTGTTTCAGGAAAACAATTCTGATTAGAAAGATAGCATTAGCAGAAACAGAATTACTGAAGAAGATAGAAAGCCAGCAGATCAGAACGAAGATAACTAAACAAGCACTATTCTAAGCAAACAAGACTCCCACCAAGTGAAAGAAGAGATTTAAGAAAACAACTTTCACGATGAAGGTTTGTTAGCAGATTAGGAAATCTAGAAATAATCCTTAATTACGTCCAGTTCTACGGTTACGCTCCTACGGTTAAGTATGGCTCCGATACCACCTGTAACGACCGGAATTTTCCTCACCTTTTGATAAGTCTCGATCTTCCGTGACTTTGCCAATCCTAGAAGTTTGGCAAGCACGGCATCACAAGCGATCAATCAAGAAACCATAACAGAAATATTAAACAAGAAACAAGAATAAAAAATAGCAAGTCAAAATGAAATTATTAGAATAAAATCCTCCAAAGGGGTCCATCGGCACGCAGGTCAGAAACATCTCAGAGCAGATATATCACTATCGAGAATCCATCAAGAGCGATAGCGGAAGCATCAACGTGGCAGCAGTAGCGAACCTCCTCCACACAGGCTAGCTTGAGCGCAGGAGCGGACGTCACGGACCATCAGAGACGTAGTCGAAGTCGAAGCTGAGAGTATCCTCTGAAAACAACAAATTAGAAAGCCGTGAATACGAATACTCAGCAAACCGCGTACTACCTAACAAAAATGTATGCATGCAAATGGTTTCAAGGGTAAGGGCATGACTCAAGTGCTAAATGCAAGTTTAAATCATTTTATCTTATTTTAAAGATGCAAGAAAGCTTTATTTTAAAACTGTCAAATTTTATTATCTTGCCCCGCAGAGATCTCCGTTATCTCAGACGGGGGTTCATTTTAAATGCCGATGTAAACTCCACACTCGGCCACAGCTCAAAGGCCGGAGTCAAAAACATTTTGAAAAAGGAGAGGAGGAAGAAAAACAAAGCTACTCAACGAGGAGCACAACTCAGGGGGGTGTCCTTCCAAAAAGACGTGGCAATGCGCATCGACTAAAACTCTGCAGAGATTATGCACCTGGACCGACGAGAAGTGTCATCGAGAACTACCGTTGTAGTCCCGACAAACACACAAGACCCGTCCACAAGCTTTAACTGGCGTCATCCGTCCTCTAGGATAGGGATCCCAAAAGCCTACGCAATCGGGTCCTGTAGCTGTGAAGAGCCTACCACTGATCAGGTGGGGTATCTCGATCTCATGTGGGGAGTCAGAGCTCTACACCACACTAACGCAACACCGCCAACCCACGGGTAAACAACCAGTCTCGGCAAGCTTCAAGATCAAGCCAATTGCCCATACAGGGAAACGTGGTGTGCATAGTTGTCAACTGAGCGTACAAGGCTCGAAGGACTCGGTCCTTAATTGCCGGGGCAGGCACCAGCTCCAACCTCAACGCCAACAACAAGTCTCACGAAAAGATCCCAGCCCGGATCTTCCCGTTGTACCCGCAACAAGTACGCCCACAGGGACTTCTCAAAAGTCCCCCAGCTCCTCAGACTCCATCCTGCCCCCGCTAAATAGTTATGTATAGTTATTTGCAAAACTCACACATTTGAATCACAGTTCAAAGGCATTTAACACAAATTCCATTTTATAGTGATAGGTGTGAGATAAAAATAAATGCGACTAAGCATGGCCAAGCATAAAAATAAATAAATGTTCTAAAGCAATCCTAGGGTTCATATTTGTGAAACAGTAAATAGACATGGCTTAGAAATATTGCTAGCACATTTTAAAATAGTTGGCATGCAAATTAAGGTTGTAAACAAAACATGCAGTTTAAAATACTGGGTACAATGTGATCAAGGAACGCGGCTTGCCTGGCAAATCGGGATCGTAGTTGGGATTCGGGTCGACGAACTGATCGGGCTCGCGGAACTCCTCCTCTGGAATACCGGCTAAACACAAAACGAACAGGGGATTAGACACTAATTACGCGACAATTAAAACCGGAAATTAAATCTAAATTGAAACTACTAGACTAAACGTGCGCAAAACGTTCCCTAGAACAACCCTACACGACAATCGAGACGAGACAAATAAATGGAACAATTTCGGAATTAATCGGAGATCAAACGGAGTTTCCGAAAATTGTACACGATCTAGACCACAAGTATTTAGATTAATTGCAGAATAATTAATCGCAGATTAAATTAGCAATTAATCTAACAATTAATCAGAAAGGAAAATGAATTTAAGAGAAAGAGGAATTTCTCACCAGCACTGGAAATCGGAGGATCGGAGATCGGAATCTCAGAAATCGGAGGTGAAGCGTGGCACGGTTCTGGTAGGACCGGTGGATGACGCGGGACCTGCACGTGACAGTGACAGCAGCGCGTCGCGGCTCGAGGACGCGCTAGAAATCAAGGCGTGACGGCGTCGCGGGGAAGGCAGGCTTCGGACCAGAAGATCGGAGCGGGGATCGGCGCTGGAAACAGTGGACGACACGACGCTGGCTGACGCGGTCGGGCACTCGGCTCGAGGCAGAGTCCCGTGCGGGAGACGAGGTCGACAGAAACGGCGACGGCTTCGGAAATCCCGGACGGAGGCTGGCGACTTCCACGCGGGCGAGAACTGCTCAGGCGCGCACGCGGCTCGAGGGTTGCGCGGAGAGAACGGCGCGGAAAACAGAGAGCGGCGGCGCAGAAACGGTTGCCAGAAAAGTCGACTTGCGGTGGAAGAAAGGAGAAAAGAGGAAAATGAAATGAGATAAGGATTTGGGGGCTAGGGTTAGAGGGTATTTATAGGAGGGGATTAGAATGAGGGAGGGTTAGAAATTAATTTGAAAATTAATTAAAATTGAGAGATAAACAAGGCTGGAAAAAGAATCAATTCAGAAAAGATATTTAGGGATCAGAAAAATTAATTAAGAGATTCCAGAAATAATTTTAGCCATAACGTAAAAATTATGCGGACTAAATTATTTCGGCACCGGATCAATTTAGATAAACGGATTTCGAATTGAACGGAAAGAAATTCGGAACGAATGATTTTTGAACGGAACAAAAATTGGAACAGACAATTTAATCGAAACGGAATTCGGGAAATCACCACTTTATTTAATCCGAAATTTCGAGATGTTACACCGTGCAAGGTGATTAAACTTGCGAGGGTAATCATGCACGCTATCCTGACCCTGTCGGAGATTCAAAAACTCCTGTAGCTTACGGTTCATAAGACCCTTAGGAATGTGATGTGCACGGAAAGCAGCACAAAACTTAGCCCATTCGATTTGATGACCCACGGGCAGTGCAGCTTTATAATTGGCCAACCAGGCTCTAGCAGGACCACAAAGCTGTTGGACAGCAAAAAGGGTCATCTGATGCTCAGTGCATTTGATAAGGCTAAATTTAGACTGGATGGTGCGAAACCAATCATCCGCATCCAGAGGATCAGCAGCATCAGCAAACACTGGTGGGTGAGTTGCCAAGAACTCTGAGTTTGTTGCTTGGTATGGCTGTTGAGTAGCTTGATTGACATTTGCACCCCTGCCTTGGTTCTGAACCAACATCTGCATCAACTCATTTTGAGTGGCCATCAACTGCTCGATGGTCACTTGAGCTGGTGCTGATGGAGACACTTGCGGAGGTGCTCCTTGCTGAAAAGATTGCCCCTCATAGATCTCAGCCATGCTACGAGTACCCACCATTCTGCCATACAAGTGCAACAATGTTAGTAAGGAATTCGATAGAAGTCATAGATAAAGAGAATATTAAAACAAGAGTATGTACATTCTCTCGGACCACAAGCGATGTTCCTCACTTAACACCTAAATAAAGGTCGACATACAAGCAATAAATGCACTTGGCACGATAGCTTGTATGTGAAAGACCATTAAAAACAACATAACACCAATTCTGTCCCGGACTGACAGCAGTAACAGATATCACTTCTGGCATTGATAGAGGCCGAATCAGAACTGGAGTTGAATAACAAAGTCGTAGAGGACTTTTATAGCTTTCCAACGCATATTTACTCGTCCTCGTACGAGCAACAGATCAAAAGATATGAAGTTTTAAATCTGACAGCAAGAGCTGAAAACAGGAGTAACTACGATTGGGAACTATTTGGCACTAAAGCTTGGAGATTTTTGGGTCACGGAAAGAAATAGAATGATATTTCAGACCCAAACACGGAGATCTGAATTCTCATTTTTAGAAGATATTTAGGTGGGTTGTGTTTTAACTTTCATGCAGATGCAATGCTATACAATGACAACATGTCGGTCCTACGTCCTCACCAAAAAGGAAAAGAGTTGGTCTAATATAGCGACCATATGTGACCTCTGTGGCAAACATGTTCTCTCAAGACACAAGTTAGTCGCTTTCGAAACAAACTAATTCAAAGTTAGAATACCTGTAGAAAAGGATCACACAACCCAGGCAGGCAATACGAAAAGCAAAACTTTACGTCCCGTATCATTGTCATACGGGGTGTCCACAAGTAAGCCACGTCTTGAGGGACATGACCACGATTCGTATCACACGCAAGAGGTCACACTTACCATTAGGTGGCGAATGGCCGCACTCCCCATTAGGTGGCAAATGTTTCATATGTTCCGAAGAACATATTCACTTCCCGTACTGATCGTTGTACGAGACACTCCATACCTCTGGACCTCGTATGGATGAGCCCTCGAATTTCATTGCATTCGAGTGCATACCTTACCTTCTTACCTGGGTGTAGCTGTCGTTGCAAGAAAATTAAACAACAAAAAGTAAAATGCATGAATGCAAAGTTAGCATTACCACCTGAGAACTAAACTAATATAGTCTTTATGTGGGCTGACTATCTAGGACTTCACCGTCGTGTAATTTTTGAAAATAACTCGTTTTTAGTTGTACTAACCCCGATCTAGCTCTGGTACCAATCTACGGCAGAACCACCCCAAAAACACAGGCTGGCTCGCCTAGGATCGATCTCGGGTGATATTGATCAACAACACCCAAATAGTACAACACGAGCGATAATATAAAATAGAGGAAACCGATTAAAGTCTTACAATAAGGTTCAAGTACTCTTGGGAGAGATAATTTTTGAAAAAGAGTTTAAAACATAGTGGAAGCGATACAGAAGAGATACGACGGTTTCCTAATATGAAACATATCTTTCCCTAAGACATGCTTCACTCCTCGCGACCGGAGTGTGGTGAGGAGGGAACCGGCTCACAGGACCAGTTAGTCAAGGGTTCACCTTCCCACACTCCCTTGTCGCAACAGCTACACCAGCTACCTGCAGGAAGAGCTACAACACACAAAAAGGAAAACAACAAACCGTGAGTACTAATTACTCAGCAAGACTTACCCGTCAAAAATGGCCAACTACAGCTGACTCCTAAGCATGAGAGGCTGACTCACAGGAATGGCCATTTGCATAAAGCATATCACTATCAGTGGGTCCTTAATTTCAACTTTTAGTGGTAAGTTAGGTTTGCGAAATGTAAATTTAATTTGCACTACAAACTAGAGCAAACATGGTTGCCAAGCAATGACCTATAACTAAGCAAACAAATCAAATTATTATTATTATTAGTCCAGTTGTTACTACGACATAACACAGCGAACAAATGGTACTCGTTACTGTGAGGAGCAGCGATTATAATCGATTTACACCAGCTGGGAAAACCCAAAGTACACGACACGTACGCTCTTCCTAGAAGCCGCACGTGGCCACCTTTCACAACAACACCATAGGGCCGGTTCGAGGCCTACTCTTCCCGAGAACACGGTCCTCCATGCGACACCATGCAGGTGCATCCATGGTTAGATCCAAGTCTCTCCTCCGACTCCGCCTAAAGAGGAGTAAGGGTACGTCCAATCACTATGGATATTGAGTTATATCAGTTTTCTGGGTCCCATGTCTCTAGTATGTAATCAGTACGTTCAAACTTGCTCAACAGGGTCTGCTGAGCTAAATGGGCCGCGAAGAGCCGGACCACAAGGGCGGCCACATGGGCCAACGCGGGGCAGGTCTGCTTGGCCCCAGCGCTCAGGCGCTCGGCCCAGAGTGTGGCCAGGTGCGGCCAGGCTGCCGGCCATGGTGGCCTCGCCGGCGCGACGGCGCCCACACCCGCACGGAAGTTTCCTAGCGCAGAAATGGTCTACAGCTCACGGGAAACATAGTTGCGGGCCCAACGGCTGGAGAAACTCACTGGAACTCGAACGGCGGCGACCGACGGCACGAGAGGAACTTCGGTGGCATCGCGGCGGCACTGCGGTGGCCAGAACCTGAAGCGACGAGCTCAGAGAGCTTGAGAGCGTCGAGTACCGGACCGGCACCGAGGTTGTCGTCGCCGGAGATGGCCGGAGACGGGGGTTCACCAGCGAGGTGGTGCGGATTCACGAAATGGCGACAGCAAGGCTTCGATTTCCTGCAAATCCGACCACAAATCGCCCGATTGAAGAGTCCAGAAGATGCTTCGGGGAGAGGGAAGGCCGGAACCAGAAGGAATTGAGGCGAGCTCACCGTTCCCGCGTAGATTCAGCCGGACACGGCGGCGTCCCCGAACGCCGAGTCTTTGGGGGAAAATCCCAAATTGGCTCGATCGACGGAGGAGCTCGTGGGCCAAGGTGTTGCGGAGCTCAAGCAAAGAGGTGTGCAGCTCCTCGTCGAAGAACGGAGGCCGGCAGGAGCTTCAGTGAGCGAGAGTGAGGGCGAGAGAGGGCCGGCCCGGCGGGTGCTCCTGAAGAAGGGAACCGTGCCAGGCACCGCCCATTGTGCCCAATGCCGAGCCAGGCCAAGCAGTGAGAAGAAGGGGCTGACAGATGGGCTCCACGCGGCAGGGAGCTCCTCTCCAACCTTGATGCTTAAGCATTTTGCGCACCAAGAAAAGACGAGAAAACGATCTCAAAATGAGTTGAAATTTCGTATAACCGTTCTTCAACATGTGGTCTACAAGATAACCAACATGCACAGGTTCTTGCAAAGTAGGGTGAAAGATATTGAATCTCGAAATTGGAAGGCAGATCAGGTAATCAAGTTCGAAGCTTTGGAAGAATTACCTCCCGAACTCCTAATAATTTAAAACTTTGTAGATCGGTGGAATAGAGATAGATGAACAACCTTTGTTTTAGAATCCTGTTGAATTTCGTACTGAATTTGAAACTACAGGATTTGGAAGATTGATACTTGTTAAGAGTTCAGAGTTTCGGTTTGGAGTCAAAGTCGGAAGAATACGGCCAACCTTAGAGTAATTTTATTCTAAAATTGGTTTCCCCTAATTCATAACTTCTGAACTTTTGAAATATTCTGAACTCACTCTCTTTGGGAAAATTTGAAAGCATGAAATGTTACACTCTTGCTACTCTCTTACTACCACAAAAATCTCCAATCTTGAGTTGTGCTCTCTTTGGTTTCCTTTGACCTCTCAAAGTTTGCTCCAGAAATTCAAACATTAGGAACTCTGTAAAACAACCTCGTCAAAGGTTTAAATAGGCACCAAGCCCAGAAACAATCGTTGGGATGTTTTGTCATAATGCTGTGTGCATTATCCAATCACCGGACTGTCTGATGACTCCGGTGTACCACCGAAATGTCCAGTGACTCCATACATCGACAGACTAGGGAAACACCATCTCTGGAATTTATTCAACATGATACCTAACTGTCCAGTTCATATCTTTATCGGAGTATCCGATGACTATCACTTTTGGACTTCCAAAGACACCTCTTCTGGACTTCATCTTCAGGGACACCGGACTGTCCAGTTACTGACCCACTGTGCTGTCCGGTGACTTCTTCGCTTTAGCTCCAGAATATATCTCTTCTAGACTCTAATTTTCTTGCTCACCAGACTGTTTGGTGACCTCACCGAATTGTCCAGTGACTACTTCTGAAGCTAAATCTGAGACTTTGTCTTAGAAACTTGACTTCGGCTTCGACCACATTGCTTCCTCTACCATCTTAATTGCTTTATGAGGCAACTAAGAACATTCATACCTCCTAACACTTGTAAGATCCGAGAACGAATGACTTGACCCCATTTAATAGTACCGACAATCTTATGGACTCTCTAGCTAGTCCTTAACCTTGGTCCACCAACACCCGAAACTCCTCATATTGGGATCGTCCTTCTCATCAAACGAGGAAGTTCACCATATTGATGTAAAATTTGTGGGATGGTACCTACAATCACACACGTTACCTATGGTGTTCACTCAATCACAAAAATCTCTTCATACCTTTCAGAGGACTTCAAAGGTTATGAAGCTAACAAAGGACGATTCCAAGAAGAGGAGTTTTAGTTCAAGATGGATAAAGGCTAAGGATGCGCTAATGAGTCAAGTGTGCTTAGTTTTAATAGGCTTTTAGCCCATAAAAAAACTAGTACTATTAAGCGGGGGCAAGCTATTTTCTATCGGGTCATAAAAGTGTTAGGAGGTTTGAATGCTCTAGGAATCTCAAAAAATTTTAAATAAGATGAATAATCAAAATTGATAGTAGAAGTCAATGGCGAGATCAATTTAAGAATGGAGAGAGTATGTATTATGATATCAAATTAAGAACAGATGAGCATGACGCAATCATTTAATCTAAACAAGTTCATTCTCAAGGAATGGCATTTGGATTATTCGACATCTAATGTTGTAGTGTGAAGAGTCATCGGACAGTCCGATGATTGGTAAAAGTAGACAACTTTATGATATCAGCCTTCAAC
>BCLF01000170.1:185478-229471 GCA_001602275.1 Zoysia japonica | reverse complement strand
TAGAATGTAACAGTCCAAAGAGAAAGGCCCATCTGAAGCGCAGCTACTAGAGATGAAAAATTTACAACCCTATTTCTTTTCGCCCAACCGCATGTTTTTTTTTTGGCCCCACAGCCGCCGCCGCCCCTTTCTGCTGTATCTCTTACTAGGGATTTCTACAACAGGGAGGAAGGAGAGGTGGAGGGGCAACAGAGACAAGGAAAAAAAAAGGTAAACCAGTTGATTCCCTGCTGCGGCTGCTGTGTACTCTGGCGATCCCTGCTGTCTGCCTCTTACGTGCTGCTGCTGCTCATCTAGCAAGAAGAAAAGGCAAGGAGAGGAGGAAAAGATGGCCAGATGGCTGTGATGCTGCACTACCATAGCTCCTGCTGCTTATCGTGAAAAGGGAAAAAAATCATGAGAGGGCAGCAGGGAAGAAGGAAACGGGAAAAGAGAAGGAATTGGTGGACTCTTGATTTGTTGAACCTTCCACAAATTCGTGTGCTTCTCATCAAGGGTAATCCCTAATTAATCATTAGAAGCTCTTACATCAAGTTTTTGATAACTAAATTGATCAATGAAGTATAGATGCAGTGTTTGATCTAGATGTAGAAAGTTTCTTATTAAATCTAGATGATTGCACATATTTATTTGCTACCATTGCTTTTACGGTTTCAAATATATAAAAAGAAGCAACATTGTTTTGTCAATGTGGCATGTTGTTTCTGCCATATGTCGCATCAGCCATTGAACGTTTTTTTTTTAACGTACTTGTTTGAATGAGTGTATATACTGAGTTGTTTGATGAAAAGTTGGTGGCAGTGCTAGACGTTGTCCATAGTGCTTTTGATCTTCTACGGTATAGAGGCAAGTGAATGTAGCGGTGGTTTTGCTATCATTTTGGCTTTCTATTTTCATCATCTACATTTTAATATTATGAATCATAGCACCTTAATTATGTTTCAATTGTTTATCATACTATATGACTCTTCTATTTGATTGTTTCATTGGATTCTCATTACCATATGATAAATGAAGTTGATGTGCTGGATGTATTATCTTTATAAATAAAGTTGATATGGTCGATGCATTATCATTATAAATGACGTTGATGTGGTGGACGCCTTCTCATTATAAACAAAGTTGATGTGGTGGATGCATTCTCATTGTGAATGGAGCATATCATGATCATTGCATATGAAGTTGTCGTCAACCTATTGTTACGACTATACCGGTACACATCGTGCATTCCCGAGGAGGGGTGCGATGTAAAAGTGAACATGACATTGCATTTATTGAAGTGAAGTTCATCCTATTTGCATTATTACGCATTCATTGAAGTGAAGTTCATCTTATTTGCATTCTTATGCATATGGACTATTACTTTTGCTATGATGTGGATTCTTTTAAATTGATGCTTAAATCAAAATGTTATTTATATAGTTTGTCAAAACAAATTTGCTTGTTGAGATGTTTTTTATCCCACCCTTCCTTTACTCTTTCCAGGTACTTATGATTAACAAAGGGTTTTGGGATGAATGGCACGCACACTTCACCATTAAAATAATTTATTTTTCTTAACCAATTTTTAGTTTAGATTGTTACCATTAATATGGTAGTCATAAAACTAATGTCGGATGGCTATGTGGCATCAAGCTTCTGGCGTCTTATGTGACAACAGCATGCGACAAAAGCTAAAGGGCAAATTATTTAAGGTTGCAATTCATTCTGCCATGTTATATGCAGCAAGTGTTGGCCCACTACAAGATGATATGTCCAACAACTAAATGTAGCAAAAATGGGTAAATTGAGATGGATTTGTGGCCACACAAGAAAGATCGTATCCATAATGATAACATACAACAGAATTTAGGGGTGGCACCAGTTGAGAAAACGCTTGTATAACATCATTTGTGGTGGTTTAAACATATACAATAAAGGCCGTAGGAGGCACTAGTTCATAGCCGGATGATAAGTTACTTAATTATGTGAATAAAGGCAGATGAAGATCAAACTTGATATGGGAGGAGTTCGTGAAGAGAGATCTAACGGATTGGCAAAGGAGCTAGCCTTTGATAGGAGATTGTGCAAGTTAGTAATCACATTCTAAAACCTTGATTGCCAGTTTACCCTTTTTTTTCCTTTTTTGTTTAGTTTTCTCTTTCTTCTCTTTTTTCCCTTCCTTTTCACTTTTTTTTAAATCCTTTGTGATTTGTCTCTTAGTGGCTTCATCTTTAGCCTACCCCAACTTGCTTGGGATAAAAAAACCTTTGTTGTTGTTGTTGTAAAAGATAGGAGAAGCTCCCCCAAAAAAGGCCTGTTAGATTGGGAGAAAACACCGCAGTCATTGAACGACATGGGTGGTTTATATAGACAATGATCCCAAGATAGGGTAGGTTACATGATCCACAATTAGTGGAAACTAATCAGCTATACTAACCGACTATACAACAAACATGGATCATTATCCATATTGCTAACACCCGCCCGCAGTCACAGCAGGACACCGGACGCAAATACTAGACCGAAAATCGCTAAAGAGCTGAGTCGGCAATCCTTTTGTCATGATGTCCGCGAACTGGTGTGAAGTTGGGACATGCAAAACATGAACCTGTCCCAATGCAACCTTTTCTCGGACAAAGTGGATGTCAATCTCGATATACTTGGTGTGGCAGTGCTGAACGGGGTTGGATGACATGTAGACAGCACTGATGTTGTCGCAGTAGACGATCGTCGCCTAAGACAATGGGGCATGAAGCTCCTGGAGAAGTTGCCGAAGCCAACAACTCTCGGCCACAGCGCGATACTCTACCTCTGCACTGGAGCGGGAGACAGTGGTTTAGTACTTGGATGACCAAGACAGAAGGTTGTCGCCGATGTAGATGCAGTATCCGGAGGTCGACCGTCGAGAGTCTGGATAACCTGCCCAATCGGCATCCGAGTACGTTGTAAGGGAAGTCAGTGAAGACGTACCAATATGCAGGTAGGCATCCAAAGTCCCCTTCGCATACCGAAGAATGCGCTTTATCAAAGCGAGGTGCGGCTCCCTGGGGTCATGCATAAACAAACACACCTGCTGAACCGCATACACCAAGTCGGGACGTGTGAGCGTCAGGTACTGGAGAGCGTCGGGCGATGCTCCGGAATTCGGATAGATCAGCGACAGGCGGTCCTTTAAGTGCGAACAGCTTGGCATGAGAGTCCATAGGCGTTGATGTAGGATGGCACTCTGCCATGCCCACGCGCTGAAGGAGATCGAGTGCATATTGTCTCTGAGATAGAAACAACCCGTCTTTAGAGCGTGTGATGGAGATGACGAGGAAGGAGTGAAGAGACCCCAAGTCCGTCATGGCGAACTCTTAAGTGCAGGAGGTCAATGAGTCGTTGTAGAAGCTTGGTCGAATAGGCGGTGAGGATGATGTCGTCAACATACAGCGGGAGGTATGCCATATCAGCACTGTCTCATTAGACGAACAGCGATGTGTCCGACCTAGAGGCGACGAAGCCAAAGGACTTGAGATGAGCTGCGAACCGTTGATACCAGGGCGCGGACCCTTGCTTGAGGTCCTAGAGTGACTTTCGGAGGAGACACGTAGTTCAGCCGTGAACTGTCGACGAAGCCGAAGGGTTGTTGACAATACACAGTATCGTCAGGAGTGTCGGGCAAGAAGGCGTTCTTGACGTCAAACTGATGGATCGTCCAGAAGCGAGTGGTGGCGATGCTGAGCACTGTCCGAATAGTCGCCGGCTTGACGATGGGGCTGAAAGTCTCGTCGTAGTCGATGTCGTGCTGCTAGGAATAGCCTCGGACCACCCAACGAGCCTTGAGACGAGCCAAGGACCTGTCGAAGTGAAATTTGTGCTAGAATCCACTTGCCGTAGACGACATTGGCGCCAGGAGGACGTGGTACCAAGGTCCATGTGTCGTTGTCAATCAGGGCTTTATACTCGTCAGCCATGGCAGCCCGCCACTTTGGATCGGCGAGGGCAGCACGATAATTGCCGAGCACGACTGAGGCAGCTATGTGTGCGGCATTGAGGTTCATGCGCACCACTGGCTTGACAATGCCGTCACGAGCACAGATTGTCATGAGTGTGGTCCCGGTGCCAGGCGCGGCTGTGACCGGGCAGCCGGCTATGGAAGGGCTGTCGGCTGTGGAGCTGACTGAAGATTACGAATTGTGGTCGACAAAGCTACGTCGGTGTTCTGCTGTGTAGCAGCAGGACCGGTTGGACATGATGATGGCGGCACCGACGGCGCAGAGGATGCTGATGATGTGCCAGGGCGCGGTTGCTCAACACTCACAATGGATGGAGCAGCCGCAGGTAAACTGTGGTACAACGGTTGCTCAACGTCAATAGGTGACAGAGCAGCCATCAGGGGCCGAGCAGGGAAATGAGCCGGCATACTGATATGCTGCAGTTTTGTCATAAAAGGAAAAAAGTCCAGGGAAGACGGCGCCATCGATAGCGAAGCGAAGTAGAAAACTGTCTCTTCAAACACAACGTGGCAAGATATGATAACCTGTTTGTTGTCTAGATTGAGGCAACAATATCCTTTTTGAGATGAAGGATAGCCTAAAAAGACAAGCGGCAAAACAAGCAGCAAGTTTATGTGGTGTAATAGCAGATAGATTGGGGTAACAAAAGCAGCCAAAGACACGCAAATGCTCATAGGAGGGAGGTTTGTGAAAGAGAAGTTCATAGGGGGATATGTTGCCAATAGCGGAAGGTCGTCATCGGTTCAGGACGTGGGTGGTTGTAGCAAGGGCTTCTGCCCAAAAGGAAGGTGGCATGGATGCATGTATGAGACGTGTGCGGACGATGTTGTTCAGAGTGCGGATAGCACGTTCGGCCTTTCCGTTTTGCTGGGTCATGTATGGACAAGAGAGATGGAGAAGAATTCCATGTGCGGAGAAAAAGGACTTGTTGAGGTGGTTGACAAACTCCATACCATTATCTGTTTGGATGGTTTTGAGAGGAAGGCCAAAGTGTGTCTGGACATAGCGGGCAAAATCAACAATTGTCTGGTGCACATCAGATTTTCGTACTAAAGGATTAGTCCAGTAAAAATGAGTATAGTCATCAACAATGATAAGAAAGTATTGGAAACTTGATGCACTAGTAATTGGCGACATCCAAATATCACAATGGATTAACTCAAAAGGTGAAGAAGTATATGAATTAGATCTATCAAAAGGAAGATGCACGTGCTTGCCAAGTTGACATGCATGGAGATTATCTAGAGAAGCTAAAGTAGCAGGGCTTGGATAACCAAGTCTTTGATGCCAAATCTTGGTCGAAGCTGCAGTAGAGATGAAGGCTTGCTGTTGTGGGGGTGATGTGCTGGAAGGGATGGTGTAGAGATCGCCATTACCATTGCAGCGAGTGATCACAGGCCGAGTCCGCAGGTCCTTGATAGAAAAGCCAGAACTGTCAAATTCAATAGTGCAAGTGTTGTCACGACAGAATTGACGAACAGAAAGCAGATTCTTAACAAGGTTGGGAAGAACAAGAACGTTATTGAGAGTGAAGACAGATGAAGGTTTGGCTACAAGAGTGTAACCGTGCAAATTAACAGGAATTTGAGAGCTACTGCCAACTGTGACTATAGATGGGTATGGGAGGGATTTCGGATAATAGATTATACCATCTTTGGATGTCATGTGGGAGGTGGCGCCGGAATCGACAAACCCACCCGTTGTGAGAACTGGTGGAGAGTCCGTTCATACCAGCGATGAGCCCAGCAACATCCCACTGTGGTGTTGGGGATGGCATCTGCAGAGGCACGAATGCCGTGTTGTACACTTGAGGTGGAGGAGACGGCCGTGGTCCGAGAATGCCTGGGGCAGGACGCCAGCCCTCTAGAGTATAGCTTTGCGGAGGCACAGGAATAGCCCAAGGATTGAAGCATACCCATGGATCGGTGGGCGTGGGGGCACGAGGGCAGAGGGGCCGCCATGGTGTTTGCTGTTGGGAACTATCATTCCATTTATACCATATGAGGGGTGACATAGGGTATTTATAGGGTACAAGAGTGGGAGGCTCTAGAACAACCTACAAGCAACAAGCAAATTTGAACTTCACCACTCCAGGCAAAATCAAATTTTATTACTATCTACTTGCTGCTTAAGTAATCTATGTTCCTAGAAGGAACTACAACCTCCTGCCCACTTCTACACCATTCTACACACTTCTATAAGTGACCCGACAAAATCTACAAAGATTATCTCACAATTCTCCCCCTAATCTTTGTAGTTGAAATTTGATCATCAAATTGAGCAAGCACAGAAATTGCTGGGCGACAAAACGCCCGCAACAGCGATGAACTCGCCCCTATTTTCTGCTTAAACTCAATTTGACCACAACCCTACGTCCTTGTACCCGCAACCATGCCCAACGGTCTCCGGCGACACGTGCACGTCTGCACATTCCCCTTGGCGACTCAGCCTCCTCTTCACACGGACCATTCATCTCACCGTGAGAGCCAGGCCACGCCTTGGACTCAACACAACTGTCACTGCACATGCCTTGCACGATACCAATAGATAATATGCCACACATAGTCGCTGCCTCCTCGATTGCCTCTCCACATAAGCCATTGCTCCTGTGATACCTAGGCAACGTTTCGAGCTCGGCGTGCACCAATGGGAGCCCTTACTCACGGCAACTCAATTGCACGCAAGCACGACTCTAATCTTCAACCTCGGTGGGAGCACGCATAGGATCTTCACCACGCGACCATCCTCCATTTTATTCACCGAGCTCCTGCAGATTGCCAACGAGCCCGCAGATGCACATGATGAACTCATTGACGGACTCACCGTCGCGGAACGCAATCATCTCGAACTCCTTAAAGAGCGATTGACCATTCGCCTCCTTCACGCGTGCATCGCCCATCCTCATCGTCTTCACCGCAACCCACGATATTCCTTCGACGACACACATCGTTTCACCTCCTCCGGTGACACACCGTCGAGCACACCGATCACAGAGCTCCACCACGCCATGACAAGACCAACGAACGATCCACTGTCGCAGCGCCTCGCGCCTCTAACGGCTTCATGCACGGACCGACATACGGCCCGGCAACTGCCAACGTGCCGTCGCAATCGCCGCCTTGTGCTGGCCACAACCCGCACAACACCAGCGAAGGACGAACCTAGCTCGTCATCTCTCTATTCCCTCAACCTAGCTCTTGATACCAAATGTTGGGAACTACCATTTCATTTATACCATGAGGGGTTACATTGGGTATTTATAGGGTACAAGAGTGGGAGGCTCTAGAACAGCCTACAAAAATCAAGCAAATTTGAACTTCACCACTCCAGGCAAAATCAAACTTTATTACTATCTACTTGCTGCTTAAGTAATCTATGTTCCTAGAAGCTACTTACTGCCCCCTGCTCACTTCTACACCATGCTACACACTTCTATAAGTGGCCCGACAAAATCTACAAAGATTATCTCACATTTGCCACCGCCCTTCTTTTGATTCCTCCCTTTCTTCTGATTGGTTGATCCTGCATGGAAGTTCGCCTGGGGAGGCCTTGGAGAAGGGCCAGGGGCGCGACAACCGCCCTGGGAAGGGGCGGTCGACGCGACCATGGCGGTCTGCGTCGTGACTTTGGCCTCATTGGCGAGGCGCAACTCCTTGAGGCGAAGGATGGAACAGGCCCTGGCGAACGAGGGAAACAGCGTCTGGTTGGCGATGTTGTCGGCGGTGGCAAAGAAACGAGAATTGAGCCCGCGAAGGAGGTTGAGGACCAGCTGCGACTCGCTAATGCCGTGACCAAGATCATGCAGCGAATCTGCCAAATTTTTCATGTTCTGGCAGTATTCGTCGATGCAAAGATTGCCTTGGACCAGAGAGTACAGCTGGTTGCTGACGAAGCTAGCTCACGACTCCTTGTTGTTGAGGAAGTTATCCTTGATGGCGTTCCAGAGTTGATGAGCAGTTTGGTCTGGACCCAAGGCGAGGTCGAGAACATTGTCCTCCACCAAACATTGTCCCAGCAGATGACAGCAAAGTCGGCCATTGCCCAAGTTGGGTCGTTAGGTTTTGGCGAGGAGGTGCCATCAATGTGGGAGGTCACACCGAACTTACCACACAGGGACTTGAAGAAGCTGCACCATCAGGAGTTGCTTGTGTTGTTGAGGTCAAGCTTGAACGGGACAGGCGTCATCAGGATGACGGTGGCGAAGGGATTGATGATGATGGGGGTAGGAGTGCTGGTGAGGGCCGGAGAGGTAGAGCCGGCAGAGGGGGTTGACGGTGTGCTGGACGCCATCAGCGAGAGAGACAAGAGGGATGGCGGCGCTAGTAGGTGAGATGGGTGGCGGCGCTAACAGATGAGAGATGAGAGGGGCAGTGGGATGCGTTAGGATCGAAACGCGAAGGATACCATGTTTGATTGGGAGAAAACACCGCATGGTCATTGAATGACCTAAGTGGCTTATATAGACAATGATCCCAAGATAGGGTAGGTTACATGATCCACAATTAGTGGAAATCAGTTGTACTAATGGACTATACAACAAACATGGATCAGTATCCATATCGTTAACAAGGCCTTAGAGCATCTCTAGCAGATGCTTTAAATAGGTTCGGTGCTTTAAAATTTAGGAATACATAAAGCACCACCTTGCTCCAATAGATACTTTATAATGGGATGGCACTTTAAAACTTTTTAGAGATCCTGTAAATCACTCCCTTGGTGCTTCATATTTACAGCACGAAGACTCATGCTGTATCCGTGCTTTATCTTAATTTGGCTTGGCGAGAAGCAGATTCTTCTTCCGCTGGAAACTCTCGATGGAACCGAGTCCATCAGTGCTACCTCTGCCGGTGCCGTAGTGGCCACCACTCAATCCACCCAGCACCACTGAGTCCATCAGTGTCACTACCTTTGCCATACCCACTCGACAATCCCAGCGCCGCCTCTACTGACATTGCTGTCGCCCCCACCCGACACTCCTGATACCACTGAACCTGCTAGTGTTGCTGCCGCGCTGTGCGCCTGTGCGTGTAGCCGAAGAGCCGTGAGCATGAGACGCTCGCTGCACAAGGCAAGCACGAAGCAAGAGTTCTTTCTTCCTCGGCCACACCTCTCTTCTTGGTGCCAAAGTAAGCCATGGAGTGCCGGCACTCGCCTCATGCTCAGGCAAAGCTCCAGGAGAAGATGCTTTCCAGTTTTGCCCATCTCATCGCTGACTAGACCACACCAATGACTCCGCTGTGCAGTTGCTCACTACCGGCATGATTCCGGTGGGCTCATAGTCTTCTAAGCAGCTCGCCGGCGAAGTCTTTGTGCCCAACACCACCGACGCCTCAACCATCGTGGACGACTTTGAAGTGCTCGATGAATTGCCACATAGGTAAATACAATTATAAGCATTTATTTTAGAGAATCTGCTAGAGAACAGCACTTAGGATCTTTAAAAATGAGAGTTATATGATCTGTAAAACTAGTTTTAAAGCACTGATGTTAGAGCACCTCCTGGAGACGCTCTTAATCAGTTAGGGTGAGATGTGAACTTGTCAGAGGAAAATAATTTGATTACTTCAGAGCTGCCAACATTTCTTTCTGCAGAAATGTTGGAAACGTTGGTATTTCATATACCGCACTTGTTATGAGTACAAATCATGAGCAAGATGAGAAAGAAGAGGTTTTCAGGTTCTATATGCAACATAACAGCACCACACCTAGTTTTTTCTTGCTTAATTTGTTTCAGACTCTGAGGGATTATTATCAATACAAGACACAAACAAACAAGCAACTTTAATTCTTATTCGCATCAACTATGATTGGCTGCTAGCATAAGACACAACCAAAATGGTTGAACAAACTAGTCAATAGAAAAAAAATATCGGCGGATTACCTCCTCGACCGCCCAGCAAAGCAATGCACTAACACATTGCCTCCAGTGCTTATAGCTCCATCTATGAAACTAAAGCATTCATCGAAATGCTTTGACAAATCAGTGTCCGGGCTGTCAAGAACTGCATTGATGTGACAAAGCATTGTTTAGTGTGCACTGTAAGCTTCATTATAAAAGCAATTAATGAACATAGGTAGAGCCAAGTGAATGAAGATTGATAAAAGCATAACAAGACACATAATAAATTGAAAATCAGATAATTACAATTTTTATTTTTCTGTGAATAAAGATTGATAAAAGGATAGCAAGATATACAACAAATTGAAAATAAGATCATTACATTTTAGTTTTCATTTCACAGAATTTCACATTTCAAACAAAATTTGATCAGTGAGTGAGACCCAATCTTTCATACTGAACCATTACAAATAGGGCAGGGTAGCATATTTAGCATAGAAATGCAGCATTTTTCATGTGGGTCAGACATAACATGCTGTGATTTGTGAAACATGCTAGGAATGATGTGGAGTAGGTTGAGTAAATTTAGTGAACTTCGCATTGATTGCCTAGATTGAAACAAACTGAACCAGCATAAGTTTTAATGGACCAAAATATATGTGACACAGGAAACAAGAGAAATTAGATCCCAGTTGGCTGCGGTAACACAATTGGATTTTTGAGAAGTGAGAATGGCCACCTGATTTCACTCCTCTCATAGATACAGTATACTTGGCATACAATCCATTAATTTTCACTAGTTTACAATCGCAAAAACTCAAAAAATGATTTCTCATATTTTACTAACTAAATAATATGGAGAATTTTAGGTAATTACGACTCATAAATGGTGTATGAGATGGGTAGGTCACGGAAAGTATCGCATGTAGGCGATCTGGTCATCAAGGTGACAGGAAATGTGTGTTTTTACTATTGTTACTATTATATAATAAAGGGACCACAACCAAGAATCAAATGCTGGAAAATGTAATTAGCAGAACTGGGGGATATGTCCAGCTTGCACACATGACATTGTCAGGGTTTCAAAGCAGACAATAGAAGTTATATATATCAATATTTGTACAGAAAAATATTAGTAAAGAATTGAAATAAACGCAAGTAATGATAGATTACCCTCAATTTTTTTGTAATTAAATTCAGCTGGAAAGGATGGATTCAGCGATCTGGCAACAATCAAGACATGGGTGATGTTTAAGCTCTTCAGAGCCTCCCTGTTCAGCGCAGCACCAACAGATCCCAAATAGAGACCCTATAAATTGTGATTAGATATCTATTAAAATAAGCAACAGTTTCATACTCCCTCCAGACTCAAATTGATATCGCTATTAACTACAAACTTCAACTTTGACTATTCATCTTATTAAAAAAATATGATAAATTTCATATATTTTGTTATAGCTTGTTTTATCGTCAAAGGCATTTGAATTACAACTTATAATTTTTTAGATTTGAATTAATTTTTTAAATAAGACGTATGGTCAAAATTGATATTTGTATGCAACAGCGACATCAATTTGGGAGAACGGAGCGAGTAGAAGATTTGTTTTATGATTTTTTTTCACGAGAAATTATTGTTTATGAATTCAATACATCTCCCAGCTGATCAGGGTAACATTTCCCATTCACGAAACAAGCACGGAAACAAAATTTGAGATCGATGGTCCATTCTTATCCCTCTGAGATCAATTGCCGTCACAAAACGCGAATCGAATCGATCAGGCCGCATCTCCGAAATCGTCCGTCGCATCCGTTAATCACTGGATCGCTTAGAACGGCGTTGCAAAGCGAAGGATCCGGAAACCAGATCAGGAAGAAAGGATGGGCGGACCTGGTCGATGTGGCATGGCGTGTTGTCGTCCTTGCGGTACCGTGCCGCGCAGATTCCCTGCATCAGCGCCATGAGCACCCGGGCCTGCTGCTGCTCGTAGTCATCCCTCCCTCGTTCATCGCGCTCCGCCGCTTGCCCCGTCTCCGGCATCGACATGGCTTCACCTCTCGGCGATGCGGAACCAGATCCTCTGGCACAAGGCAATGGCCAATGGGAACTTCGGGGAGTGCGTCCGTAGCTTTCGTTAGTCACCGGTAATGTGTGCCCGCGGCCCAGCCCAACAACAACCACCTTCTATACGTAGTGGGTCAAATCTTGTACTAATGGTTTGCACTTCTCTTAGGGTCGTTTGGATGTTCATTTTGGTGGAATTAAAATTTATATAATATTTAAGTTATTTGATTTGGAATTTGATATTTTATATTTTTTCGAGCTCATAAATAAGTCTATCTCAAAATTCATAGGTCAAAAATTAAAATGAATTCTATAGATCATTATAATTGATAGGTCAAAAATAAAAATAAATTATATAGATCATTATGCTATAATTTTATTCTCTAACTTATAACATACTTTTTAACTCACTTCTTTACAATAGAAATGCATCATATAAGTATATCTTTTGTGCTTAACAATAAATATACAAATATATTCCATATACAACTATATTAACTTAATTAGTCTATTTCTAAATTATAATTATTAGAATGAATTCAATTTCAAAGATCCAAACGGCGCTTACAGTTTTTTTCCTTTTCGCTAGGCTAAATTCACTCTCTACTACTAATGAGTAATGAATAAGGATAGCTCATGAATGAATTTATCTCTACGCTTAAAACCACAGTTTTTCTTTTCTAAGTAAACATAGTAAAATATTCTCATGGATTAGACTACATACACACAAAAAATACACCTAGAATTATCTTTTTTTACAAATCTGATGAATGAAATCTCGATATCCGTTACAAATCCAACGAAAGACCTTTTCTCGATCTCTCAAATCTTACGCCACACAGACTATCGTTAATTAAGAACACAACTACCCGAAACAAATATATAAGATTCAAAGAAAGTTGTTGAAAACAAAACAAATTTATTTTAATGTTAATATATTATTTTTTAAGTTAATATTTTTCTCTAGACCATATTATTAGCACAGATACTGGGACTAGTGAACTTAAGGAAGAAAGTTTCTATACGTAGTCTTTTTAACTATTTTGATGTGTGTGTGGTTCTCGATCTTTCGTCAAGTCGTGGTAACTCTCGATTTAGTGGAGATGCGACACGCAATTGATCCGGCCTCAAATCAATAAGATTCGAACCCCGCAATCGCAGCACCACTTCTTCTCTGGTTATTAACAGTGCACACATGATTGACCTCGCTAAGAAGGCTAATCCCAAGCTACGAATCAAAGAACACAAGCACGAACAAGGAAGAACGCAACTCAATTGTGAAATCTGAATTAACTCACGAAGTTGAAATCCAACAAACCGTCGAACAAAGAAACTATTTGATAATAGATGAAACTAATCAAAAACCTATCCCTAATGATGATGACTATTGTTTATATAAAGGTTAAGGCATCCTTAGGGCGCCAACCCTAATACTAATGGGCCTAGAAAAGATACATGGCATAAGGACTAAAAGATGATATCACATCACCCTGACAAATTGTTGATGTCATATTGTTTTAGTGATTCCCAGAGATTTAGGAACTATTTAAGCATAGGATTAGATCCGTTGAAAAGCTTATCTCCTTAACTTTTTGTCCATATCTATAACGTACAAAACGGAGTTCGTATGCAATCTGAGCATCCATTTTAGTGCAGCCTGCTACTGGAAGATTCAGACTCCTTTTAGAATTTAACGTCCTTCCTTGTCTTATGCATCTCCATGTTATTCTCTAAGTTTTCTTGCTCTCTTCAATGTTTCTAATCATAATAAAATCATTAGGTAGCCACCTATTCTCAAAGAAAAGAAAATATGTGTTTAGGAACGAGCTCACCTCTAATCTCAACTATGGTGCACGAGTTCCATCAATACTAATCTGATAAGTGTTGTGTTTATCTATAGGAGTGATTTTCTCATCATCCTCCCTTTCTTCTTTTGGAGTTATCCTCGACTCAAGTTTATTTTCAGGACCTTGACTCCACCATGCTCTGCAACATGCATGAAAAGGTGAAAACCACGAGGGTATTTGAATGCAATAACTTGGTGGCTCAAAAATCCTCAAAATCTCATCATTTTTTCCTTCTTGATGGCAAGTCGTCCTCGACTTGCTCCCTTGATTAACATGATTTTCTAAATATTCCGCATGATCAGCATCATCATTATCATTCTTATGTGAAGACATAAAATGGGTTGCCTTAGAAAACTAGATATTTTGTATTTCCATTATCTAGTTTGTCATTTATTTTTACCATGCAAGAGGATTTAAAATTTGCGCAAATATAAACTCTATGCACTATAAATACACCTCTATGGTCATAGTTGCCATTAGCATTAAAATTATTTCTAATGAAAAGAGGCAATTCAGTTTGGGGAAGCATTACTCTTTCTACATAACTTAGATCACAAAGAGCACCATACTCAATATAACCCAAAGTTTTTGGAGAAGATAGCAATTTTAGTTCATCATTTTCATATGGTGAGAGTCAAATATTTAATTTCAGCACTAGTGGATGGATAAAAATAAGAATTATCAAGTTCATTCACTTTTTGTTGCATAGGAATAATACAAATATCAGCACACAACTCCACAATATCACAAGAACCAGTGGACAATTCAAACATTGACAAAGATAAATGGATAAAAGATGATACTAGCGGCTACTTTACAATAGTAAGATAGACAAGAAGTTTCAGCATGACTAAAACATTGTCACTTTTTGTAAATTGAGGTTTAATAAGTTTCTTCTCATTTTCAGCAACACCTTTTAATGTGTTATGATCAGTTTCATCATGGGCTTTGTATGGAATATTATCTCTTCTTTCTCCATGTTTGTATTAGTGTCATTTTCTTGTTTGATCTCAATTATCTGCAAAATGTTATGTGCAATAGGAGGTAAACTAGAAAGGTCCTCCTCCAAAGAGTGTACATCACAACTAGAAATAGATTCAGAAGATATATGAACAAAAGTTTCTCTTACTAAAATTTTAGCATTACTCTATGACTGAGGATATTTTTTTGTCATATATAAACATAGCCACCACGTTGAAGCACTATCAATTAATGCACTAGCAACATTCAAAAATTTTCTCCTTTCACACATACAGCATTGTTCAAATATATTATCCATCTCTCTTTCCCAAGAGATATATTTAATAGAATCTTAATCATCATATAAAGGAAGAGATGAAGAAATATAATTACTCGTGGAAGGTGATGATGTAGCAATGGCCCAAACCTCATGTGTCTTTTGATCACGAGCGTCATCTCTCTGAGGTGGATTAATTCTCTCAAGGTTTGCCAACATATTGTCCACAAACTCTTTTTCTTTTTAAAAGTTGCATCGAGATTATCGAAGACTCTTTGCAAAGTACTAATCAACTTGTATTCACCTTCTTTTTTTCCTGTCATGGTTAGATAAACAATGCAAAATATTATTCCTATAACTACAGTGGAATGGGTTGTAAAATTCTGCAAAAGAAAACGTCTTACCGAGCTTTTGCAAGGTTCTTACCAACGCAAAGCAAATGTTGGTGCAACCAGTGGCAAGAGAAACTTGAAATCAGTAATGTAGCAATTGCAAGGTCAAATACAGTGCTGACTAGAAGTGAATATGTGAAGCTTAGAGGGCTAAATATTTATTAGTGGAACACAGTTCTATTACAAATAGCAATATCGAATAAGTCTTCTAAGTATTATGTTCTAGTTGCTGGCCCAATCTTATAGAAAATCCAGATGTTAAAAGAATATGCATGTAGATATCAAATGGCAGTAACAACACAAACGATAAAAGCTCTAGAAATCAGCAAATTGTTTAGCACTTCAAAAATTAGCAAATGTTAATTTCTGGCTTCTTGATGTTCAAATTTTTTTATTTTTTTTATTTTTCTAATATTTTTCTCTAACCAGAAGCACAAAAGATGGTACACGATCAGCTTTTAGATCAACATGATGAAAGATGTGGCATGGAGAAAATCTCGAATTTCTATTAAATCTGTTCTGAAACTTCAGAGCATGAAAACAGAAACTTGTGATCTGAAATATTTGAATCTATGGCCGTCAGATGTTGGAAAACTTTCTGTAGATATCCAAAAAGTATTTATATGTCTAATTTAGAGTCCAGAAACAAAAGTATAACTATAATGATGGATCTTCGTATCAGGTAATATTAAGGTGCAGCTTAATATGGCTAAGCAAGTTCTTCATCGGTTGGAGATTGCTCGTGATTTGAGAACTTTGTCCCTAGAGGAGGATTGGCTGCGGAAAAAACTAAAGCATCTCTGTTTGGGACTAGCCTCTCTTGAGCGTATTCTATCTTAAGGAGGGTGATGCTAACACCAGGTTTTTTCAGCAACATGCAAGGTTTCGAAAGAAGAAGAACTTCATAGCCATGTTGCAGTTTGATGACCAGATTGTCACTGAACAGCAGGGAAAGGAGCAAGTCGTTTTTCAGTTCTATGATAATCTTCTTGGGACGGCTATAGAAAGGGAACACTCCCTTGACTTATCAGCTTTTCATCACCTTCATCAAGATCTTAGTGTGCTGGATACCCCTTTTACAGAGGAGGAAGTTTGGTTGACCATCAAGAGCATGCCGAAAGAAAAAGCGCCAGGACTGGATGGCTTTACTGGATGTTTTTATAAAACATGCTGGGAGATAATCAAGGAGGACGTGTTGGCAGCCCTAGCAGCAGTCCAGCGAGGCCATGTCTACAAGTTTTGGCTGCTCAATACTGCTTTCATCACCCTCCTCCCGAAGAAAAAGGATGTTGTGCTAGTAAAAGACTATCGTCCCATTAGTCTCATACACAGCTTCGCCAAGTTGGTTATCAAGATTATGGCTAACCGGTTAGCACCTTTGCTGCCGGGAATGGTTAGTATTAACCAGAGTGCGTTCATCAAAGGAAGGAAGATTCATGATAACTTCATTTTGGTCTAGCAGATTGCCAGGAGTTTGCATAGACAGAAGGAACCTCACATTCTTATGATGTTGGATTTTTTAAAGGCTTTTGACTCAGTTTCTTGGCCCTTTGTTCTTGAAGTCTTGCAGCATTTGGGCTTTGGGAGACGATGGTGTAACCTTATAAGTCTGTTGCTCTCCACTTCTTCTACTCAGGTGCTAGTTAATGGGCAACCGGGTAATTTCATTCACCATCGCAGAGGGCTTCGTCAGGGAGATCCCCTCTCCCTTATGTTATTCATTTTGGTGATGGATGTGCTGAATTCTCTTGTTGACAAAGCATCTCGGGATGGTCACCTTCAGGCGCTGGCTGTTCGTCAAACAAGACAGCGCATTTCCTTTTATGCCGATGATGTTGTTCTCTTCTTGAGGCCATCAGCTAGGGATTTGTCGATTGTTCAATAGTTGCTGCAGGTGTTTGAGCACTCTTCTGGCCTTAAAACCAATATTGCGTAGAGCTCTGTAACTCCAATTCATTGCTTGGAGGACGATCTTGCATTAGTTACCTGGGACTTCCGCTTTCAGTTCGAAAGCCAACTAAAGCTGGTATCCAACCTCTGATAGATAAGGTTGCTGATCACCTACCAAGCTGGAAAGCTGCACTTATGAACCGAGCGGGTAGGCTGATCACTGTTAAATCAGTGCTCACAGCTGTCCACATCTATCTCATGACAGTCCTAGACCTGCCTAAATGGGCTATCAAGGCTATTAACAAGAGAAGAAGAGGTTTTCTTTGGAAAGGTAGTGAATCAACTAATGGCGGTAGTTGTTTAGTCTCTTGGAACAAAGTTTAAAGACCGTTACAGTATGGGGGACTTGGAATTCACAACTTAGAAGTGTTGGGTTGGTCCCTTCGCTTGAGATGGCTATGGTTGGAAAAAACGAATGCACCCCGACCTTCGGAAGGCTTCTGCATTGATGTTCCGCACAATGCATAGGCCATGTTCAATGTGGCTATTCGTTCTGTAGTGGGCAATGGTCAATCAACCAAGTTTTAGACTGACCGGTGGCTAGATGGTAAAACCACTTCAGAACTTGCACCACATCTCTTTAACAGTGTCCCTAAGAGGGCGGCCAAGCAGCAGCAGACAGTGGAGCAGGCCCTCTCAAACATAACCTGGGTTTCGGATATTAAAGGAGCTCTCACGGTACAGATTTTAGTGGAGTATATCCTGATTTGGGACATAACTGATGGCATCCAGATACAGCCAGAATCTGAGGATAGGCACATCTAGAAGTTGTCGAAAAATGGTTCCTATTCCAGCAAGTCGGCATATAATGCCTTTTTCTTGGGGGCAATCAAATTCGCACCTTGGAAGCGTATTTGGAAATCTTGGGCCCCTTTACGCTGTAAGTTCTTCATATGGCTGGCCACTAATAATCGGTGCTGGACAGCCGATCGTCTTGCGAAGAAAAATATGCCACATCCTGCAGCTTGCCACTTCTATGACCAGGAAGAAGAATCCATACATCATGTGCTTCTATCTTGTGTTTTTTCAAGATAGATTTGGACAGAAGTTTTACAACGCCTTGGAGTCATGTATTCTGTTCCACAGCTTGCAGACCGTCGTTTTTCAAGCCGGTGAAGTGCTGTTCCGTATTCTTTTTCGAAAGAATGTAGAAGAGGTTTTAAAACGCTGGTTAGTCTGGTAGCCTGGGAAATCTAGAAGCACCAGAACGACTATGTGTTCAATGGGGTTCAACCAAATGTTTCAGTAGTGCTGCAGAAGGTTACGCTAGAAGCTGATCTGTGGGGCAAGGCAGGGATAGCACGACTGCCGGAGCTGATCTCCCGGGCGTTGCCTCCCTTGGGTTAATGTCTTGAGGGGTTTCTTGTTTCTAGAGGAGGTGCATCTGGTCATCCCAGATGTTATTTTAGTTGTAGCTCTTTTGCGTGTGTTTGTGCTATGTGGGGTGGGGGTCTTTTACCCCGCATTTCATTGTATTTGGACTTTTCTCCTCTTCTTAATGAAATGATGCGTAGATCTCCTATGCATTCGAGAAAAAAAAAGATTTTTTGAAAGGCTGAAAACAGATTCAGATTTCAAATTGTGCGAAATTTGTGGATGCTTTTGTGGAGGAAGCTTACGGATGTGTAATTTGGATGCTAGAGAAAGGGATGGGTAGGTGAGAAATTTTTTTATACAATATAACAACTGTGACACGATAACAGATGAACAACAAAAGAAAACACCTGGATTCAAAAAGATTTCAAAATCCAGCAACCAATACACAAACTAAGGACACAAATTTAACACTACGGACTCTGAAATAAAATTGTGCAAAGGCTAAACATGGCTTGGACAGGAGAACACCTAACGATCTACTTTTTTGCTTGGGTTGCAGTTTTTCTGTGGAGGATAGGATGAATGCAAATTTGACAAGGGTAGATGTGAACCTAACGATATATCTGAAGCCCTGATTACTACTTGACGTGTACGTGGTTCTCGATCTGCCGTCAAGTCGTGATAAATCTCAATTTGATGGAGATGCGACACACGATCGATCTAGTCTCAAATCAAAAGTGTTCGAGCCCCGCAATCGCAGCACTATTTCTACTCTAGTTATCAACCGTGCACACATGATTGACGTTGCAAAAAAGACTAATCCCAGCCTGCGAATCGAAGAACACAAGAAAGAACAAAAAAAAACGCAACTCAATTGCAAAATCTGAATTAACTCACGAAGTTGAAATTCAACAAACCCGAAACTGTTTGATAATAAATGAAACTAAGCAAAAATCTATCCCTAATGATGACGGCTACTTTTTATATAGAGGTTAGAACATCCTTAGAGGCAAACTCTAATACTAATAGGCCTAAAAAAGATACATGACCCAAAGACCAAAAGATGAAGTTTCAACACCCTGACAGATTCTGGATGTCACATTGTTTCGGTGATTTTCGGAGATCTAGGAAGTATTTTAGCATGGAATTAGATCCGTTGAAAAAGTTGTCTTCTTGCCTTTACATCCATATCTAGAATGTACATAACATAGTTTGTATGCGACTTGGGAATCCGTTTTAGTGCAGCCTGCTCCTGAAGTCTGGCTCAAACTCGAACTGAAGTGGGATTCAGACTCCTTTTGGAATTGAACGTCCTTCCTTACTTGTGCATCTCCAAGTTATTCTCTAAGTTTTCTTGCTTCTCTCCAATTTTTTTAATGATGATAAAATCATTAGGTAGCCACCTATTTAAAAAAAAGAAAAACATGTGTTTAGGAACGAGCTCACCTGTAATTTCAACTGTGGTGTACGAGTTACATCAATACTAATCTGAGAAGTATTGTGTGTATCTAAAAGATTGACGTCCTCATCATCCTCTTCTTCTTGTGGAGTAATCATCGACTCAAGTTCATTATCAGGACCTCAACTCCACCATGATCGACAACGTGCATGAAAAGGTAGAAGCCATAGAGGTATTTGAATGCAATCACTTGGTGGCTCAAAGATCCTCATAATCTCATCATGTTTGGAGCAATTAAAATTACACTAAACAAAAAACAGATGTTCAAAATAAACTAAACAAAAAACTGTTATTTGCTTTGTAATGTGCAAACTAAAAAATCAGCAATATTTCTTATACCAAACTTTATGTACAAGTAACAAAAGTAGAAATAGAATGCAAATATGGAAACAATTAAAAAAAATTCTGATACCAAACTTTATGTAAGAGATCAAGTATAATTTGGCATTACCAAATATCAATAGAAAATGAAAATATTAGAAATATGAGGCCGCGCCGTCTAGCCGGCTTCTGAGGATATCCACTCCAACCTCTTTTCTACGCTCTCTTCAATATGATAGATATGGGGGCTGTTTTGTTTTTCTTCCAATGATTACCTTTCCAAAAATTGGTGTTGCCCACAAAATTAGTAGTCATTTGGTTTGCATCCAAATCTTGGAAATGCAATGAAAATTTGGTAACGGCAGTGCAACAGCAAGGGCGCTGCACGGGCGATAAAATCACTCGCCCAAATTTGGCGTGCTGAAGCCAACTCCCATCTTGACGTATCAAAATCTTATGGGTTGTATTAAGATAATGTTTGGATCAACTTTTGTAACAGTATTGCAATGGTAATCAAATGCTGGTGTAGTTTGAATCCAAGAATCCCATTACAGACTTTGCTTGGTTCAATTATATAACTGTTTCTGATTCCAATACAACGTTTGGTTGAGACAAAAATGTAACGTAATGAAATCATCTAGCACTAAAAGAACCATATAACATTTCCCAAGCCTTCTTCCTAATGAACTGGTGATCCAAAATTCTATAACCGAGCATTTACAAAATTGCTGCCACCAAGATGTCCAAAATCAGGATATTTATAGGCTCGTTGCAGGTATACTGTAAAATGAATATTTATAGATTGATGGACACAATTGACATTTCTAGCTCGTTCATTTTCTGTTCATTTGTCCTTCCTAATCAATGAGCCCAGAAATTTTCTGAAAATTTACATATTGACATTTCACAAGTGCAACGAACTGAAATCTGAAAGCAATGTCAATCTCAAGGAAATGAACTGAAAGCAACTTGAAGGCAATGTCAATCTGAAGGCAACCTGACGTATTTCTTCTATCAAATTACAGGCTATATAATTAGACAAATACTGAAATGTAAGTCCATAAGAGTATATAATACCAATATCTGATTCTTCATTCAAGTAAACATCAAATGTATTTTTACCAAGCAAAAATAATAATCTTTTTATCATGGACAACAGCTACACGTAGCCGAAATGTATATGTTGAGATGGATGTGTGACCACACAAAGGAGAGATCGTGTCCGGAACGATGACATACGAGAGAGATTAAGAGTGGCATCAGTTGAGGAGAACTTGTGCAGCATCGTTTAAGGTGGTTCGGACATATTCAACGAATACCACAGGAGGCACCGGTTCGTAGCGGGATGGTAAGTCGGCCAGACGACGTAAAGAGAGGCAGAGGTAGACCAAACTTGACTTGGGAAGAGTCTGTGAAGAGATATCTGAAGGATTGGAATATCACCAAAGAGTTAGCTTTGGATAAGAGCTTGTGGAGGCTAGCAATTCATGTGCCTGAACCTTGATTGTCTGTTATTGCTCTTTTTTAGTCGTCTCTCAGGGTTTCATCTCTAACCTACCCTAACTTGCTTGAGACTAAAGGTTTTGTTGTTGTTGTTGTTGTTGTTTCTATCATGGAAGCATCTGTTCTACATCCTCTTTAGTCTGCCTTAAAAGAAAATGACGCAAGATGGCATGAAGCTTCGAAACATGTACCCTTCAGTTTTCTTCTGTTTATTCTTCTTGTTGTTATTCGCTTCCTTTCACAGAAAAATCAAACCTTTTAAAAAAAGATGCAATTGGCAACAGAGGCAGATCAATCAAAATATAATACATGGAACATTTTGGTTATCAAAAGAAGGAAAGTCTAATTGTGGTCTGCTATTAACAAACATAAGAGTGCTCCCAGTATATGATTTTGCAACACAGTGGTGAAAATGAAATTATGACTCAAATCAAATGTACAAAATGAACAAACGGGAAACACCCTCCAAGATGAAAATTGAAGGCAACGAGCTGAACTGAAGGCAGTGAACAGAACAAGATAAACGGAAGACAATAAACTGAAAACTGAAGTGATGACGCCACGAAACAATTCTACAACCATAGAATATCTACATTCTATTAACTAAAAACTGAAGTGATGAAGCCGAGAAAGTCTACAGTCACGTAACAAGACAAATGCAAGAGAAAATACGCTGAGCAACCGGTGAAATGTCCATTGCTGAGCAGTATGAGAATAGATTATGTGACACCAACAGAACCAGCTAAGTACGGCAGCAGCAAGACAATACTTAAGTTGCAGAATGTGGCTAGTTAGGGAATGGAAAAAAATTCTAGCCGATTCATCTATCTAGAACATTTTGGTATACTAGTACTCAGGTCTTATATTAACTGCAAAACATTAGTGCAGAGCAGCAGCATATAATAGCCTCTACCATCTGAATTTTTTTTTTTTTTTGGGAAACAATAGACCTATAGTTTATTTCCTTCTTTTTTTCCCTAAATTACTAAACTACCTAAACAATACCTGTGCTACATTATTTTTATTTTCCTTCTAGCAGAATAAAAGAGACATCAATCAGACTTATAGGATGAGACAAAAGACCATCACCTGTGCTAGATGTGCTACTGCTGGTCGTAGCTGGTTGTGCTGCTGGTCGAGGCCAGATATGCTGCTGGCCGTGAGCCCTTTCCTCTTTCGTCCAGTGCTTCAAGAACTAAGGTGGTGTTTGGTTCAGTACAAGTAACAATATCGCAATCGTAATCAAATGAGAGTGTAAGTTTGTTTGGTTGGATTTTGTAATGGATTAACTTTTCAATACAACGTTTGGTTGGTTTGTCACCTGTAATGTAATTGGATCCCGTGAGTCACAGCTGCTGAAAGACTGGTGCCGCCGCCATTACCGACATCTCCAGGAGCACGCTAGTTGAGTCAGCTTTGCCTTGCGTTTCTTGCAAAACGAAAGTGCCTCACGTGCTTGAGCTCTCCACTACGTCCAATTTCCCATCCCCACGCTGAGCTGCTCGAATCTACAATTTTCCCCAATTTGGTTTTGGAGCTGCCGTCAATCGCTCACAAAATCCATGAGCTTCGGTGCTACCCGTTTCAATCCGCAAGCGCCCACCTTTCCATCTCTCTGGTACATCATGTAGACTCACCAGTCGATCAAAATCGTGAGCTTTTGTGCATGATTTCAAGTTTATTCATCACCGTTCATCAGGCTGAAGAACCTCGCGGGGGACACCGTGCAGCTCACTGCACGCCACGCGCAGCGGAGGGGAGGTCGAGGTCAGGAGGAGGCGCGCCGCGTGTAGAGGTGGAGGAGGCTGAGCCTAGGAGCAGGGGCGGTGCGCCGCGTGCAGAGGCGAGGAGGCTGAGGTCAGGAGGAGGCGCGCCACGCGAAGAGGTGAGGGAGATCGAGGAGGGGCAGCGCACTGCACGAAGAGGCGAGGGAGATCGAGGAGGGGCGGCGTGCCGTGTGCAGTGGTGGGGGAGGAGGAGCGGCGCGCCGGTGAGTGGGGCGGCGCGTTGAGCTGAACGTGCGGGCAGAGGATGACGAAGATGAACGAACGGGGCGTCAAGGTCCTTGGGGAGGCGATTGCGGGACTTCGATTCCGGTGGGGGAGGGACTGTTTCGAAGTTGAATAGCTCCGGATTCGATTACGCCGTACAATTACGGGGAGACTAAAACAAACATGTTTTAATTTACTTGGATTACGTTGTAATAAGAATACGTTTACTAAACCAAACACCTCCTAAAGTTAGAAGAGAGGTGGACCGAGGGAATCGATTGAGAGATTAAGATCAGGGAGGAAGAGGAGACCTATGGGCGAACCAGTGAGCTGCGGTGCTCCTCCCTTCTCTCCCGTGGAGACTGTAAAAGGAATCCCCTTTTTCCAGCGCTCAAATTATTACAGGATTAGTGTAAAATGATCGGCAAGATAGCGCGATCATCTCCAGACTCGACACAAGATCACAGGCGAAGGTATGAACTCAAACACAAATTGGCACAGGTGAACTTCCCTTTGTATTGAATTCGGAGGTATAGAATTCTATTACAAGGAAGTTTTAAGAGAACAGGGTAGAGGGGAGAGAGAGATGTTCTAGAGAGAGAAGTAGTTAGTGCTAATAATCTTCCTGCCGTCTCTTCTCGCGCTCAACCCTTTTTAAACCCGGTGCGGCGCCGTGCTTCAGCCAGTTGGCTGTAACCGCCTCTGCGCCAGCTGTGGACTGCTGTCCAGCTGGCATCCGCACTTGAGCTTATCTAGCACGCTATGTGTGACATCGCCCCAGCTGAAGAAGCAGCTGTCCCCATACTGCTGCCGAAGGAAACCGATCTTTGAGCACATAGTAATCTTCCCAGGTAATCATCTCTTCTAGCAAGTTGGTCCATGATACACGAATTTGTGTAGTCGCTGCATTCCCTTTCTTCACCAAATGACGTTTCCATATCTTGACCGGTGAAGCGTTGGATCGATCAAGAGCAGCAGGTGAAGGTTGCTCCCTGAATACCGGACTGGCTTTAGGAGTGAATGGTTTCAGTTGAGAAACATGAAAGACAAGGTGAATGAGACATGATTCTAGCAGTGCTAGCTTATAAGCAGCTTGACCAACTTTACTGACAACCTTGAAAGGCCCATAAAACTTGAAAGCTAGTTTTGGACACGGTCTGTTAACCAGGGAACTTTGGGCATAAGGTTGTAGTTTGAGCAGTACTTGATCACCCACTTCAAAGGAACACGCAGATCATTTGTTATCTGCATGATGTTTCATCCTGGACTGAACTTTAGCCAAGTGCACTTTGAGGAGTTCAATAAACAGTTGTCTGTTTTTCAGTGTGTCCACCACTTCAACATGGTCAGAAGTGTGCAATGGAGGCAAGAAACCAACAGGAGGGTCTGTGCCATAAAGTGCTTTGAAAGGGGAGCATTGCAGGGCAGAATGGAAACAAGTGTTATACCATAATTCTATCAAAAGAAGCCATTTGTACCAGTGAGAAGTAGTGTCCTGTACTGTACATCTGAGATACATTTACAAGCATTGGTTCACTCTTCTGTTTACCCATCAGTTTGTGGATGGTAAGCAGAGCTGAGTTGCAGCTGAGTGTTCAAAAGATGGAACAATTCTTGCCAGAATGCACTTGTGAGCACTTTGTCCTTGTCAGATACGATAGTGCTTGGAAGCCCATGAAGTTTGACTACATGCTGAGAGAAGAGGTGAGCTACTTGTGCAGCAGTGTAAAGGTGCTTCAAGGGAACAAAGTGAGCATAGTTTGTAAATGTAACATCCCATACTTTTGAAGGATCAAGAAATCAAGTGCTAGTTTTTAATTCAAAGGATATGGTTAAATCAAACTCCAAAAAAAAAAGAAAAAAAGATAAGGGTCAAACAAAAATTTTCAAATTTAATTCGAAATCCAATTTAAAAGTGAAAGTTCAAACTTTTCAAAATGGAAGTGTTGAAATATAAGAAACAAATACCCTACTTGAAAGTGATTAAAATACCTGGAATTATACAAATTCAATAAGCTTTTCAAATTTAAAAGAGCCGAATTGGATTTTCAACTTTAACAGTCACCTGAATTGTGACTGTTGCAGAATAAGATCCAATTCGGATTTCAACTTGACTCCAAATTAAAAGTTGTTCCTCTTGGCACATTCTATGACCTTGAAAAGTTTTAAGATTTTCAGATCTGTGAAGGTATTTCTTTGGGACTTTAGAATTTGGTTAATTGATCTGCTTTCACCAGATTTTCCAAGTCTGCTTATCGGTTAACAGTTTTCAAAATTCAATATCTTCCGGTTTCTTTTGAATCTGCATGTGCATGATGGTTAGGGTGAGATCACAGGATGTACAACTATTCCCCTCAATTTTCAAATGTTCAGAGCTCCGGAGGTGTTCCTTTTGGAACTCTAAGATGGTAAACTATCTGAGCTTGTAGCAGATTTTTCCCAAGTCTCTTTATCAATTAACAATTTTCGAAATTTCATATCTCTCACGATCCTTTGAAAAACCCTGTGCATATCGTTTATGTTGTAAAACATATGTTTTAGGTTACCGAGTTTCAATTCAATCCAAGTTCATTTGCTTGTTCTGCCTTTGTCCCAAAACTGTTTAAGTATTAAGCTTGACAGATCTCCTATTGACACATGGGGTCTGCCTGTCAGCCTCTCTCCTTCCCCAGCTTCCTTCCTCTAGAAGCCAGCACCATGTAGGCCAGCTCCCATATTCTTCATCCAGGAGCACCCCCTCCCGTCGTTTCTCATCCCCTCTCTCATTTTCTCCATCCCCAAGCAAAAATCAACCCAAAAATTGGTCCATCGAGCGCACGGCACCCTGCTCGAGCTCCCTCACGCACCCACTCCTCCTTTCCCTGCTCGAGCCGCTCGGATTTGAGGATTTTTCCATGCACGGTGCTGCGAGCTGAGCACCGCCTCTCTTCGAAATTCGAGTTCTCCGGTGAGTTTTTCTCCAATCTGACGCTGCCCCTTGCAAACGGTTAAAACTTGCAAAAACTTACAGAAAATGCATTATAGCTCGAAAAATTACAAATAATATATCCCTGAAATCCTTGTAACATGAAGCATATTTTAGAGCCATAAATGTGAATTTTCCAGCAAGAAAATATTTTACTCATTAAATAAAGTGCAACCTACATTAATGCATATCTCCATTTCCATGCATGATTAAATTATTAATTTTGGCATGCATTGTCATCGTGGCATATTATGAACTACCAGCAAGTTTCCTAATTAATTTCTAAGTAATTTATTAATAATTACATTACCTTTCTTTAGTAGTGTTAACTGTGATAAAATAATTCAGCAAGATAAAATACTAAAACTTTATTGGAAAATCTCTCATGCTAATACTAGTGTATAGGGAAGGTCATGGAATTTATTTACTTTCATAACCATGTTAATAATTCGATCATGCTTAGCGTATTTTAGTGAATTGTCAAGTAGGTTAATGCATGCTTAATTTGGGAACATTTTTGAGATAGATTGACCTTAATACTCCTCATGTTTGCATAAATAATTCTGAACCTAATTTGAGTTGTGATTTATTTTCACTATATTGTTACTGAACCATCATGTTACCCTAATTCCCTTGCCATTGCTTATTTCCTTTCTTAATATTGAGGCCCTAGTAATTAATAAAGTAAAGATCCTAAATGCAAATAAATAAACAAATCTTGAACTATGGTCAGAGATTAGTTTATCACCTCTTTGGTTTTATGATCAACTAAAATTTTGATTTAGGTGTTCCAGAACCATATTAAAGGAATTCAGGAATGATTTCACTTATTAACTAATTAAGGTCTTTTGGTGAATCGTTTTCCTTTTTACTAGTAAATACCATTTTGTATATAAATTAAATTTTCACCTTAATAAAAATCCCTTGCCATGAAATCATACTGATCATTGTCATCTCATTGCGTGTGCATGTCATCGTGTGTCAAGTTATAAGAGATATTGTTTATTTACCATGCGCACCATTTCATGCATATAGGAAAGGACGTTGAAGGCGAGCCCGTTGGACTTCTTGCTGAAGATTTTGTTGCTGCTAATTACTCTCCTATTTGTGCTAACCACACTTAAACCCAAGGCAAGCCTCGGTGCATCCAACCCCTTTTTAAATATTTTCCTTTTACTCATTATAGTTCTAGTTAGAACTGTTTGTGCATTAAGTTATAGGAGTTGGGTGGACACCCTAGATGCATTTCCATTAGGTATCCTACGGGTTGAGAGTTTATATTTGTTACGATCACTCGATTATATGCTATGCTTAAGTATTGAGTCATCAGTAGAAGTCGAGGGGTTGGAATCCGCTCGTGAGCTATAGGATTAGTCTCACATTGGATTGGGTTGTTGTTATCACCATAATAAAAGTGGAGACAAGATCGAGATTGGTTCGGAGCAGCAAGATATGGTTCTTGTGTGCATTAGCTCGGTCTGTGCTGATTAAGACCGATCGTTGTGGCCTCGTTGATCAAGTTTGAACAGTACCAAAAACATGCTAGTGACCATGAGAACTAGTAAACCGAGGTAACTCAATTAACGTAGTGGTTGGACGATCCCCCACCCCTCTTCTGGTGATGATATTTGGGAGAGTGCACGGGCTAACTACGGATAGCCCTGAGGTGTGGTATCGCGTGGAGGACGTGTACTCGGGAGGAGTGAGACTCGGACCTGCTCTATGTTGTTGTTGTGAAAGGTTGCCGTACGTGACTTTTTGGAGTGCACGTACGTCGTTTTACTTGGGTTTCTCCTGCAGGATGTAAATCGATTTGAATCGCCGTACCTCGCGGTCATTGAGTACCATTTGTGATTGCTGACACATGATAGTAAGAAGTGAATATTGGTGTTGTACATGCTGTTTTGCGCTTTAATTAATTGTATGGAACCTTGTTTGTTTTAGCATAGGTTGCTCACATTTACTTTATACAAGAACCCCACTTAACTTGTCTAAAAACTTGAAAGAAGGACCATCTTTTAGCGTTGTTTTTATGCAAATATTCCAACACCTTTGATCAGCCCTAATGCATGCTAGGAGTCGGTCTTAGAAGGCCAATTTGACAGGTAAGACTTGCTGAGCATTAGTTGCTCAGGGTTTGTTGTTTAAATTTTTGTTGGAGGTATGCCTCATCGAATATTGTGATTGTTGTGGCAAGGTGATGTGGGAAGGTGAACCTCAAAGGATTGGTCAATTGAGTGGGTTCCGCATCACCATCCTCTGGCCAGGAGGGATGAAATCATGTTTATGGGCTGACATGGTTTCATTTTAAGTTATGTATCGTCATATTGTATCGCTTCCGCTATGTAATCGAATTTCGAACCTCATTTGTGCACTCAACCAGAACCTAAGTTGTAATAACACTAAAATTCAGTTTGTCCTCTATTTTATATGTGCTTGTGTATGTACTTTTGGACTTTCGCTTCGTCGAGTTGTCACCCGAGATTGATCCTGAATAGCAAACCTCTCATTTTGAGGTGGGATGCTATAGCTGGTACTAGAGCTAAATCAGAGTTAGTACAACACTTATAAGCACTATTTTTGAAAATCACGCTTACGGTGAGGTACGAGTTAGTAGGCCCACATAAGGATGCTAATAGGTTTTTTAACAGGTGGTAGTGCTTACCTTTACCTTTATGCTTTTACTTTCAGTTGTTTACTTTTCTTGCAACGACATAGCTATGTTCAAGTAAGAAGGTAAGGTACGCACTCCAATGCGGTGAAATTCGAGGGCTCATCCATACGAGGTTCGGGGGTATACAGTGTCCCGTATAGTGACAGTACGAGAAGTGAATATGTTCTTTGGGACATATGAAACATTTGCCGTCTAATGGGGAGTGCGGCCATTCGCGACTTAATGGTAAGTGTGGACCTCTTGCCGTGTGATGCGAATCACGGTCATGTCTCTCAAGACGTGGCTTACTTGAGGACGCTCCGTATGGCAATGATACGGGACGTAAGTTTTTCTTTTCATATTGTCTGCCTGTGATGTGGTTGGATGGTTGGTAATTTTTTGCAGGTACGCTAACCACGATTATTAGTGCGTATAGAAAACGACTAACATGTGTCTTGAGAGAACGTGTTTGCCACCGAGGTCAGGTATGGTCGCTATACTGACCAATGTATTTTATTTTTGTGAGGACGTATGACCAATGTATTTTATTTTTGTGAGGACGTATAGGACCGGCATATTGTCATGGCATTGCATTTCTATATGTGCATGAAAAACATAATTTTTTTTGAATAAGGTCACCCAAACTTAAAATCATAAAAACTTCACTCTAATTCCTGATTAAGGGTCTTGTTAACTTAGTTCATCAATGATCTCTAGGTATCCAAACTTAAAATCATAAAAACTTCACTCTAATTCCTGATTAAGGGTCTTGTTAACTTAGTTCCTCAATGATCTCTAGGTATCCATCTTTGTTGAGTCAATAGCAAGTACCTTAAAATCTGTCAACCTGGATACCTTCTTTATTTCTGACTCAATATTCATATTTAAGTATTCTCTTGAAGGTTTATGAATTCCTCTACAAGTGTGGTAATCCAAGTTTCCTCAGATTTATCTCGAAAACCCTGTTAGAATTCTGAGATAGGTTGAAACCTCAATCTGTCCAGAGCAGAGTTTCAACACCTGACTATCAACCTTCAGAGGTCACAACTTTTGTTCTGTTTACCGTATGAGGGAAAATAAATATTCGTTGAAAAGCTACGAATGTTCTCTACAACTTTGTTATTCAACTCAATTATCCATTCTGTCTTGAAAAGTGTCAAATTTAACTTTTGTGACTGCTTCCAGTCCAGGATAGAATTGGTGCTTTTCTGTTTTTAGCGGTCTTTTTAATCTATTAGGCCGCCGTGTTGAGTGATTTCATCACTTACACAATGGCTTTAGTTGAGGTGTTAACTAATTAATATCATATTACCATGTGAGAGGAGTTTTAATCTTTTGTATTGTCCTCCTATTACAAATGACCTCCACTCATAACGACCCTAGTGATTAAGTTATACTCCTTTACCTCTAGTCTTCTTAAATTTCAAAGATTCATGTTCATAAGGGGTATATCTCACCATTGCAGTAGGCACTTTCTACAAAACCATACTAAAACTTCAATACGCGATTTGGCAAATAACCAAATAAATTAATAATGTCGTGAATCAAACCTTTGATTGATTCTCACCATGTTGAGTACTCTTGAAAAATCCTCCGATAGTTACCTTCTTTGGCCTTGACTCAATTTCTAGTCTTGATTCAGATCACATTTTTTTTATATCCTTGGAATTATTTCGATATCAGTTGTCACCTTTTTAGGATGTTATATATTTCGATGTATGCACCATATGAAAGAATAATATCAACTATCAAGACCTTGATTTGATACTATCTTCCTTGACTATTGGTGGAAACTCTTGTAATTTTGTTCATCCTTGTAGATCCAGATTGTTTTCATAATCTTTGTATTTGTATCACCTTGTTCTTGCTGAGTCTAATGAAAAATAATAGCACAAATCATAGTGCACCTTTACGATTCCACTATACACATTTTTGTTACTCTGTGCATTTCCTCATAACATGATGGCATTGCACCATTCCTCAGGCGCATCATAAAGTCATAATGCATAATACCAGGTGCATCATATCATAATCATTTATGATCACATTTTGCAATGTATATCATTATGCACCATAGCATGTGCACCATATCATGATCATTCATGATCGCACCATGCAATATGCATCATTACGCACCATGCCATGTGCATCATTATGTATCATGCCATGTGCATCATGCTAATATGTAAATCCATCATTACATGAAAATGATCGTATGAGTGCATTGCATCATCAGGCATATAATGCACCATAAATAAGCAGCATATTTCATTAAATACCAAAGGTGCATGAATAAAATTATTAACAATGAGCAAGAATGAGATGATCCCATGGCACTCTGAAATTGTCGCTAATATCTTTGTTACCCAAAGAAAGTGTGATTGCTTCCAGAACACATTTTTCCTTAGCAAGCAACCTATATAACCGGAATCATCATTCCTTTTATCTTATGAGTCTTTGCACACCTTGATTTTTCCTAACTTGATGATCTTGAAGTTGAATCCACTCTCTCTTTGCCTTATAGCTTGGTCTAGTCACCATTGGGACGAGCTTAATGAGTTTCGTAAAACTCTCCCAGATTCACTCTAGCGCCATTCACTTGAACCCAATTTTCTTAAAATTACTCGCCAGTACCATACAGAAATCAAGTGTGTGCGATGTTGATCTACCTAGTGCAGGCAACCCTTTGAAACCTCTTTTGCCGCGGTATTCGTGGTGTAGCATATCCTATTCTTTTGTTGCTGCCCACAAGCTCTTCTCCCACCTCATTCCTTGATATTCCGAGGTGTCTGACAATATCGAAGCAATTCTAGTCACACCCTCAAATATGTGCATCCTTGACCTAAAATATACCAAGGGTTATGGTAGCAACCTTGCAATATGGTCTTGTTGTTCTAAATCATGAATTGTTAACCGAACTACAGAGAAATTCTATCGAGTCATTTCACCTTCCCAGTATTACAATATTGTTTTTAAATTGTGCCCGTTCGCCTAGACGCTTCTTAAAAACCATAATTGTAGGTTGGAAAGGACAACTCTTGTTGAAATTGCACTCACAATTAAAATGTTACTTTCTTTTGAACGGATGGCATATTTTCACAATATGCAACCGGAATGAAAAAAAATGTATTTGAGCCTTGCAACTACTCCTGACCCTTATTTTAGTTTAGCCTTGACAAAAATCAGCTCATAGTTACTTTCGTTGCATCCCAAGCTAAATCATTCAAGACGGTTGACCTTCTATATTGTAAGGTTACAAATCGCATTGATGCATAGCATCGAATTAATCATAATATATTCCACTTGATCGAAATCCTTCCATGCCTTCCTTTTATCGCTCTGTTGGATGTAGGATATAACCATTTTTTATACCACTGTCCCTCCCACCTCCTATTGTCTGTCTTCGAATAAATTGTTGTATCAATTCAACGACTACCTCAAGATATCGTTTTCCTAGTTTCCTCAACTTATAAATCTCAGGACGAGATTTCTTTAAGGGAGGAGGGCTGTAACATTCCAAACTTTTGAAGGATCAAGAAATCAAGTGCTAGTTTTTAATTCAAAGGATATGATTAAAATCGAACTCCAAAAACAAAAAGAAAAAAAAGATAAGGTCAAACAAAATTTTTCAAATTTAATTCAAAATCCAATTTAAAAGTGAAAGTTCAAACTTTTCAAAATGAAAGTGTTGAAATACAAGAAACAAAGATCCTACTTGAAAGTGATTAAAATACCTAGAATTATACAAATTCAATAAGGTTTTCAAATTTAAAAGAGCCCAATTGGATTTTCAACTTTAACAGTCACCTGTATTGTGACTGTTGCAGAATAAGATCCAATTCGGATTTCAACTTGACTCCAAATTAAAAGTTGTTCCTCTTGGCACATTATATGACCTTAAAAAGTTTCAAGATTTTCAGAGCTGTGAAGATATTTCTTTCGGACTTTAGATTTGGTTAACTGATCTGCTTTCAGCAAATTTTCCAAGTCTGCTTATCGTTTAACAGTTTTCAAAATTTAATATCTTTCGGTTTCTTTTGAATCCACCTGTGCATGTTGGTTAGGGTGAATATCACAGGATGAACAACTATTCCTCTCAATTTTCAGATGTTCAGAGCTCCGGAAGTGTTCCTTTTGGAACCCCTAAGATGTTAAACTATCTGAACTATCTGACTTTGCAGCAGATTTTTTCAAGTCTCCTTATCAATTAACAATTTTTGAAATTTCATATCTCTCACGATCGTTTGAAAAACGCTGTACATGTCGTTTATGTTGTAGAACATATGTTTTAGGTTCATTCTTTTCAATCCAAGTTCATTTGCTTATTCCGCTTTTGTCCCAAAAATACTTAAGAAGTAAGCTCGACAGAACTATTAACACTTGGGCCCGCCTGTCAGCCTCTCTCCTTCCCCAGCTTCCTTCCTCTGCAAGCCAGCACCACGTACGCCAGCTCCCATATTCTTCATCCAGGAGCACCCCCTCCCGTCGTTTCTCTCTTCCCTTCTCTCATTTTCTCCATCCCCAAGCAAAATCAACCCAAAAATTGGTCCATCGAGGGCACGGCACCCTGCTCGATCTCCCTCACGCACCCGCTCCTCCTTTCTCTGCTCGAGCCGCTCGGATTTGAGGATTTTTCCCTGCACGGTGCTGCGAGCTGAGCACCGCCTCTCTTCCAAATTCGAGTTCTCCGGTGAGTTTTTCTCCAATCTGACGCTGTCCCTTGCTCCTCCATCACATGGCGCGCCTAGTAAGCAAGTTTTTGGGTTGAAATCGAGCTCGACTTGCAGAGGATTGGAGTGCCACCACCGGACCACCATTGGAGCCCGTGGTGCTCGCCGGAGCCGACCCCACTGCGGCGCCTTTCGACGTCAACCAGCAGCACGCCGGCTATCTCTCCACTACCTTGAAGCTCGAGGGGCCAGCCGCCTTGCTTCTCGTCGACGAGAACCTCTGAGCAACGCCGCCGAACTTCATTTCGCGCGGCCGCTCGTTGCCGGCGTTCCCCGGTGAGCTGCGTACCTCGCCGACCCTTTCCGTGGATTCCCCGTGTCGCGGTGGTCGTGTTAGCGCAAAAATATTTTGAGCCTCGTCGCCGGGAAGCGGCTCCGGCGACCGCGCCGCTGGGCGCCGACGAGGCCGCCATGGCCACTGGCCACTCCCTGGCCGTGGGCAAGGCAAGCCCTAGGATCCCGTGCGGCCACAGTGGGATCCCATGTGGCCAAGCCTGTAGACCACCGTGTGGCCCCACAGTGGAGGCTAGTTTATTCAATTTCGAATTTTATTCTTTGAACTGTCCAGAAAACGGTTAAAACTTGCAAAAACTTGCAGAAAATGCATTATATCTCGAAAAATTACAAATAATATATCCCTGAAATCCTTGTAACATGAACATATTTTAGAGCCATAAATGTGAATTTTCCAGCATGAAAATATTTTACTCATTAACCTATATTAATGCATATCTCCATTTCCATGCATGATTAAATTATTAATTTTGGCATGCATTGTCATCATGGCATATTATGAACTACCAGCAAGTTTCCTAATTAATTTCTAAGTAATTTATTGCTGTGCATGTCATCGTGTGTCAAGTTATAAGAGATATTGTTTATTTACCATGCGCACTATTTCATGCATGTAGGAAACGAAGTTGAAGGCGAGCCCGTTGGACTTCTGAAGATTTTGTTGCTGCTAATTACTCTCCAATTTGTGCTAACCACACTTAAACCCAAGGCAAGCCCCGGTGCATCCAACCCCTTTTTAAATATTTTCCTTTTACTCATTATAGTTCTAGTTAGAACTGTTTGTGCATTAAGTTATAGGAGTTGAGTGGACACCCTAGATGCATTTCCATTAGGTATCCTACAGGTTGAGAGTTTATATTTGTTACGATCACTCGATTATATGCTATGCTTAAGTATTGAGTCATCGGTAGAAGTCGAGTGGTTGAAATCTGCTCGCGAGCTATAGGATTAGTCTCACATTAGATTGGGTTGTTGTTATCACCATAATAAAAGTTGAGACAGGACTGAGAATGGTCAGGGGCAGCAAGATATGATTCTTTTGTGCATTAGCTCGGTCTGTGTTGATTAAGACCAATCGTTGTGGCCCCGTTGATCAAGTTTAAATAGTACCAAGAACATGCTAGTGACCATGAGAACTAGTAAACCGAGAGAACTCAATTAACGTTGTGGTTGGACGATCCCCCACCCCTCTTCTGGTGATGATATTTGGGAGAGTGCACAGGCTAACCATGGATAGCTCCGAGCTGTGGCTCGCGTAGAGGACGTGTACTCGGGAGGAGTGAGACTCGAACCGGCTCTATGTTGTTGTTGTGAAAGGTTGCCGTACGTGATTTTTCGGAGTGCACATACGTCGTGTTACTTGGGTTTCTACTGCAGGATGTAAATCGATTTGAATCGCCGTACCTTGCGGTCATTGAGTACCATTTGTGATTGCTGTCACATCGTAGTAAGAAGTGAATATTGGTGTTGTACATGCTGTTTTGCACTTTAATTAATTGTATGGAACCTTGCTTGTTTTAGCATAGGTTGCTCACATTTACTTTATGCAAGAACCCCACTTAACTTGGCTAAAAACTTGAAAGAAGGACCAATTTTTAGCGCTATTTTTATGCAAATATTCCAGCACCTTTGATCAGCCCTGATGCATCTAGGAGTGGGTCTTAGAAGGCCAATCTGGCGGGTAAGACTTGCTGAGTATTAGTTGCTCAGGGTTTGTTGTTTAAATTTTTTTTTAGGTATGTCTCACGCCGAATATTGTGATTGTTGTGGCAAAGTGGTATGGGAAGGTGAACCCCCAAAGGATTGGTCAATTGAGTGGGTCCCCGCATCACCACGGGATGAAATCATGTTTATGGGCTGACATGGTTTCATTTTAAGTTATGTATCGTCGTGTTGTATCGCTTCCGCTATGTAATCGAATTTCGAACCTCTTTTGTGCACTCAACCAGAACCTAAGTTGTAATAACACTAAAATTTAGTTTGTACTCTATTTTATATGTGCTTGTGTATGTACTTTTGGACTCTCGCTTCATCGAGTTGTCACCCGAGATTGATACTGGATAGCAAACCCCTCATTTTGAGGTGGGATGCTAGAGTAAACGTGTCAACTACTACCAGAATGACAAAGTAGCCAGAAAAATTTAGGTAATCCCTCAATAAAATCCATGGAGATATTAGTCCAGGAACTGACAGGGATGGGTAATGGTTGCAAAAGTCCAGGAGTCTTAACATGCTCATGCTTGCCCTGTTGACAAACCTGATATTATTTGACAAATGAATCCACATCCTTGTTAAGTCCCTGCCAATGAAATAATTTCTTAATCCTCTGGTAAGTAGCCAATGTGCCAGAATGACCCCCAACTGCAGAGGCATGGAAGCAGTTCAACGATTTGCTGTGTAAAGCTGAATTGTTGCCCACCCAGATTTTGTTTCTGAATCTGATAAGACCCTCAGTGAGAGAGTATCCCAAAGCATTGGGTGAATAAATGGCCAACTCGGTTAGTAGTGCTTGAGCCTTAGGATCTGTGACATAAGAATTAAGCACTTCTTGGATCAAACAGAAACAACAGCAGAAACAGCAGTAGTGTGAAAGTATTGGCCCACTCTAGACAATGCATCTGCTGCCCTGTTTTTAGTACCCTTTTTGTACTGAAACTTAAACTGAAGTCCAGCCAACTTAGACATAGCCTTTCTTTGAAGATCAGAGGATAATGTTTGGTCTTGTAAGTAGCAAAGACTCATGTGATCAGTATTGATGATGAATGGACTTCTTAACATATAACTTTGTCAACGGTCCACAGCCATCATGACAGCTAGAAATTCTTTTTCATTAGTTGACAACTTCTGATTGCTTCAACTAAGAGCTTTGCTAAAGAAAGCAATGGGATGCCCATCTTGATTCAGCACAACACCAATCCCTAAGTCACAAGCATCAGTTTCAATCTCAAATGGCAGAGAGAAGTCAGGAAAAGCTAGGACAGGTGTATGAGCCATAGCAGATTTGAGTTGTTCAAAGGTTTGCTGAGCTGCAGGTGTCCAAGTGAACTGTTTTTGTTGTAACAGAAGAGTCAAGGCCTTAGCAATGATACCATAATTCTGCACAAATTTTCGATAATAACCAGTACACCCTAAGAAAGCTCTCAGTTCAGTTCAGTAAAATTAGATGGTGTAGGCCAGTTCAGCATGACTGAAGTCTTAGAGGGATCTGTGCAAACACCTTGATCAGAGATGATATGACCCAAGTATGACAGGGTGGTCTGAGCAAAAGTATATTTACGGAACTTAATATATAGCTGGTGTTCTGCCAGAGTAGCAAAGACCAATATGAGATGAGCAATGTGGTCAGCCAAAGATTTTAACACCAAGATATCATCCATGAATACTAATACAAATTTTCTCATGTATTTAGCAAAGATGGAAGTCATCAAACACTGAAAGGTGGCAGGTGCGTTAGTGAGCCCAAAAGGCATCACTCGAAATTGAAAATGGCCATGATAAGTCTTAAAGGCTGTTTTGGCTTCATCTTGAGGTGTCTTTCTAATTTGATGAAAGCCAAATTTCAAGTCAATGGTAGAGAAATATTTGGGTCCAGAAATCTCATCCAAAAACTCATCTATAATGGGCATAGGAAACTTGTTTTTAATTGTCACAGCATTCAGTTTCTTGTAATCCACACATGACCTCCAAGAACCATCTTTTTTCTTCACCAATAGAATAGGAGAAGCAAAAGGGCTGATACTTGTGGTAATAAGCCCTTTCTCCAACATTTCAGATACTTATCTTTTGATTTCATCCATCTGTTCAGGTGAGTACCGATACAGTCTTGTATTCATTGGTGCTGCATCAGGCAAGAGTGAGATAGAGTGGTTATAAGTTGTGAATGGAGGTAAAGAGGATGGCTCCCCGAAAATCTCCTGGAACTCATGTAATAGTTGTTGAATAGGAGCTGGCAAATTAGCTGCTGTGACAGGGACTGAAGTAGACACATCAGACTGAGCCTCTTGCACCAACAGGACAGCCCACAGATCATTGGATTTGCTGCACTTCAGGATCTGGTGGCATGATATCTCAGAGAGTGTTGGTGTGGCTGAAGGTAAGGTACCTTGCAGTTTAATTAACTTCCCCTTGTAAGAAAACTGAATCTACTTATTCAGCCAATCACAATTCATAGGACTGAATTGCTGAAGCCAGTCCATTCCCAATACTAAGTCATAGGCTCCCATATCAAAGACTTTAGCATTGCACTAAAAGGTATAACCCTGCATATACCACTCAAAATCAAGAATCTCGGAGGTTGACTGCAGGACAGCACCATTAGCCACTTGCACCATCATAGGACTCATAGGAGATATGGGGCAGCCCAGTTTGTTAATAAGTGCAGAATTGACAAAGGTGTGAGAGCTACCAGAATCCACCAAGATAAGCAAGGTCTTCTTGTGCACCAAAGCTTGTAACTGAATGACTTTAGTATCAGTTTTGCCCGAGATAGCATTCAATGACATATACCCATCTGGCTCCCCATGTCTGGTCATAGAACCTTCCAACATGTCTAAGACATCATCAAATAGATAAGGTCCACCATCTCCTGTAATAGTCATTGCCTGTAGTTGGCCCACAACTGGTGCAGCACACTTATGTGTAGGACTGTATTTCTCACAACATCAGTAACATAAGCCATTGAGGCGTCTAAATTCCTTAAGTTGCTTAGCCTTCCACAGATCACCACTACTGGCAGTTTGCTTAGAGTCTCGGGCAGCTGCAGTAACAGATGATCTAGGAAACTGTCGACCAGCAGCAGGCTTCATCTTAGAGAGCAATTGTTCTTGCACCAAGGCCAACTAAGCAGCATGCTGAACACTCAAAGGAATATGCATTTCCACCGAGGCATGTAACTCATCTTTCAACCCAAGGAGAAATTGAGAGACAAGGAGAGTTTCATTGATAGAAGCATCATACTACCTGATGTGGTACACCAACTGCTCAAAGGCAAAATTGTACTCTGAAACAGTGCCAGTCTGTTTCAGATTCAAGAGCTCCATGTTTTGACACGATGCACATTCACATCGAATTCCTGTAGCACATCAAAGACAAACTGATCCCAGGTGTGCAGCCCTTCTACATGTTTGTAGGCCTGAAACCAGTGTGCTGCTCGATCAACCAAATGCATGGATGCAGCGGTTACACGGAAATGAAGGGGGGATTTGATAAAGCTGGAAATATGCAGCACACTTATCTAACCAGATGAGCACATCCGAGCCATCAAACAGTGGGAAATCCAATTTGGGTAACCATGAACGACACGCAGAATTGTGTTCAATGAACTCGCCCGCACCAGAAACATGATCAACCGGAGTAGGGTGAGGAGAAGGGTGAGGTACAACCTGCGGTGGAGCACGCTGTGGGGGCTGGTCAGTTGGTGAAGAGGCGATCACGCCTTCATCAGAAGCGTTGGCGCTCGCCGGGTTGGCCACCGTCTTTAGGGCGTGTGCCACCTAAACTTGCTTCTGCTGTAGCAATGAGATCGACTTCATAGCGAGGTCCGCTTGATTCTTCATCGCCGTCACATCACGACCGAGCATGTCCATCTTCTTGTCCATGAGAGTCAGTTGCTCTGTCAACTTGGAAATTGCATCAAGCATCTTCTGCTCTTTCGCCACGATCTGATCCACCATGAAATGGGCTTGAGGCCCTGGCTTGAAGGACACCGTAGTGATCTCTCAGCACGATCACAGGAATGATCCACAGCCTGTCTCTAATACCAGTGTAAGATGATCGGCAAGATAGCGCGATCACCTCCAGACTCGGCACGAGATCACAGGCGAAGGTATAAACTCAAACACAAATTGGCACCGGTGAAATTCCCTTTGTATTGAATTCGGAGGTATAGAATTCCATTACAAGGAAGTTCTAAGAGAACAGGGTAGAGGGGGAGAGAGATATTCTAGAGAGAGAAGTAGTTAGTGCTAATAATATTCCTGCCTTCTCTTCCCGCACTCAACCCCTTTTAAACCTGGTGCGGCGCCCAGCTTCAGCTAGTTGGCTGTAACCGCCTCTGCGCCAGTTGTGGACTGCTGTCCAACCAGCATCCCTTGCACTAGAGCTTATCTGGCACGCTATGCGTGACAATTAGAAAGGAGGCAGAGAGGTGATTGAGAAAATCAACAGAGATGGGAGAGGAAGAGGAAAGATACCCATTCAGATTGGAGAGAGGTGGTGCGGTCATCGGCAGGTCGCCAGATCGAAGGAGGGACGACGCCGGTGCCCGCTGGCTGAACGCGATGGGGAGAGAGTCGGAGACGAGGGTGGTATCGATCTGATACCCACCCGGTGGGGGGAGGAGGGGGTGGTATCGATATAATACTGGTTGCGGAAGGAGGGAGTTGGATTTGTATGCGGCTGTATCTGATTCCCAGGAACCTGATTACGTTTCAACGCTCAACAAACGTAAGTAATGGATTTGCATAACTTATGGCATCCTAATGTGTAACAAATCTTTCAACCAAACATGCATGTCCTAAAATGCTTAGCTTATTTGATTTGTAAGTTAGAAACAATAATATCTCTTAAGATATATATCAGTTTTGTAATCCGTTTGAACCATCTTACTCCTTATAATTAACTCTACAAAACAAAATCAAACTTGAATATACAATATTAATAAAATACATTATCTAAAAAATAATAATGAAAATATATGATATGGCCCACATGTCATAGATACAAGAGAAGTTGTGGTAAGGTTGAGATCCAAACACTACTTTACCAATTATTTGGTGTTACCTTCATTTTGGCTTTACTCTATTTTGGTAAGGTAATCAAATGTAAAAAACCAAACATACTCATGGTTCAGATGTGCAGCTGGAAACAAAGGAAAAGAACTGTCCTTCTTTATTGCCAATGCAGGTTCCCTTCTGCCCATTCGATATTGTAAGCACATTGGCAGCGATGTGTCATGTTAGTCTTATCGATTGTATTCTCATGTCATTGAAAAGGAGATTTTTTTTTATGAACAAGCAAAAACCATTTTTTTGTGAATGGAATGAGCAAAAACTCTGAGGATACGACCGAGAGAGTAGAGTACATGACCAGATGAGCAAAAACCACTCCACGATAACGAGTATAGAATTATAGCTCTACACAGAGCACGCTTCCACATAGAACGTGCAATAGGCATCACATAGTACGCCTCCCTGTTTATGAGGTGAGGCTGCCTTTACAGCGTAAAACATTACAAATGTTGTCATCAGCATCCATGTAAACATCGTATTACTAGTTACGGAGTAGGATGCATCACCTTGACAAGGTTTTTTGTTTTTAGGTCCATTTCTCCAGCGTTCGTCACATAACTGCCAAGTAGGGTTGGCTGATTATATAGTTTCATGTCTAGCTTCTGCCATTTGCTTCGTCAAAGTGCTGACTTCCCCCTTCCAATACATCAATGATTTTGAGATTCTTATTATCCTATTTTCCTTTGTCAGTGTTTTGATCACCAGCACAGTAGGATTTTTGTATTGGAGAGGGATTCGTGCTCGCTTCTCGCTGAGGTGGCCCAGTATGCAGGACTCAAGAGAATTTTGTCTGATTCGAGCTGTCACGGAGACGTAATACCCTACATGCAAGATTGAGGCTGTGTATTGCTTGATACATATGAGGATTACAACAAGGCAAGGGTTCTTGTTCGATCAAGAACTCTCAGCCTTTCGTGAATGTGGGTGGTTTCGTGTGTTCAGAACTTGTGTGTGATAAATCGTGTCGTCTAGGGTCCTTGGTGTGGTCGGACTGGGATTACGATGGCTTGAAGCCTACAAAACCGAGCAGCTCCCTGATGGGTGGGGCCGCGAGTATCTCAAAGTTTATTCCTTGACGGCTTCTGGATGCCAGCGCTGGAGGGACAAAGTTGGCTTTCCGTTCACCGTCCAGTAGACAACGCCTGCTGCGCAGTGTCAGGAATCTTCTGTACCGTGGGGGGTTGGTCGCTGAAGGCGGTTGTCTGACCCAATGGGTCGGACGGGTAAGGCGGTTGCCTAACCTTGATTTTTTACAGAGGGAGTAACACCTGACCTTCGAGGGTCGAACGAACCTTAGCCCGGTGGACCTGGTGGCTTTGTAAACTGGGCCAGAATCTGGGTTACCCGGGGTATATGATCCCGACAGCCTTCAATCCAGGAAGATATTTTTTCCTGCATAATTGAAAGTTCTGCATTCATTTTAACATTCTCTTCCATTCAAATATGTGCAGTTCTTCTCAAGTTCATCCCTTTCTTCTGCAACTTCCTTGCACACTTTTGCAAAATCAATGACCCTTTTCTTCCACAGCTTTAGGTTTTTCCAATTGAAATCAGTGATTGTAACGAGGCCATATTTCTGTAGACTCTTGATTGCGCTATGAGCAGACTTCCTAATAGCACTTCTCGCAGAGATGGATGACGACCCTGTGAATTCTCGTGGGCCTCTAAATCCCTTGGATACCCAATTAACTATAGGTACTTCTATCGTACAACAGAACATCACATTAGGGTTTTGTTCAAACCTTATTAGCGGTTTGTCTAGCTCAAGATTCTATACAATTTTTTCTAGGATCTTCATATAGTTCAAGGTTACCCGTGCCATCAAACAGGGAACTGAAATTAAGGATTAGAAGTCATATGGAACTCACATAACATATTTTAAATAGCATATATCTTTACTAATCTTTATAAAGTTAGGAAGATAATTTTTCTTGAGGAGCTTTGCCAGACTTCGTGGAACATATAGTACAGATATACTACTTAAAGTAAACTCCAAATAGTAGAACTATGAAAATGTACAAAGCACCATGGATTACAGGAAGCCGCTATGTATGGTTAAACACAACTTCTATCCTTCCTAGTCGTAGGTGCAGATGTGCTGAGTCTCTCCTGCTACTCCAGGATCACTTGTGTTCTTATAGGCCGTTATATATATATATATATATATATATATATATATATATATATAATATTCAACGCCCAGGGTGTATAATACGCGCTCGTGCCCCTCCCCGCGCGTTGACCGACCGGCCCGCCTCTCCGCTTGCCCACGCGCGTGTTGATCCGCTAAAAAACAGACATTCAGTAATTTTTTTGACTGCTTCAGTAATTTCATCGCCCTCAGTAATTTCCGCTCCTTCAACAATTTTGGTTAGATTCTTTCAGTAATTTCTTCAAATTTATTCAGCAATTTTCACTCCCTTTCAGTAATTTCTCCAGATTCATTCAATAATTTCTCTCCTTCAAAGCAAATCTCATCGCCGGCGAGCTTGCGGCGCAGCCGCCGCCGCCATCATCACTAGAGAATCCCTTAGTTACGTGGATTTGTACCCCAAATCTCATCCTCTCCATTGCCGGGCATAGAAATCGGGGGAAGGTAGGCCCGGCGGTGGATGGTGCGATGTGGGCGGGGCAGCGAGGTGCCAGGGGTGGCGCCGGCCGCCGT
>BCLF01000170.1:128356-184752 GCA_001602275.1 Zoysia japonica | reverse complement strand
GGCACCGCCGGAGCGGGGCGACAGAGGAGCGTGGGGGCGGTGTCGGGCTCGGGCTCGTAGTCGGCTGCGGTCGCGCTCGCATGGCTCGGTCGGAGGCGCGCAGAGCGACCGGTAGAATAGTGTGTGTGTATATATATATCCACTCTTCTAAGGCTGTGATCTGATGAAATTCATTCACATAAAAAAATATTTGAAATATTGTTGTATAGCTAATCTCAACCACGGCAAGTTGCATTAAGAATGAGTACATATGTATATAATCTCTATCGCAGCCTTAGAAGAGTGGATTTTTTAGAAGATATTGCATGCGCTCTTAGGTGGGGCAGGTGAAACTTATTAATGATGGAGCAATAAAACCTTTTTTTAATTTTTAAATCGTAACTTCGATTTAAATGATTTTTAAGCCAAAACGATCGTATCGAAATAACCTATTCATTCAAGGCATAATCATACTGATCTTGATCTGTTTGTTGCATTTGATTAATTGTTTTATGCTTTCGTGCATTAGACGACTTCGTCCTGGACCCGCAGTACGAGAATTTTCAGCAACAAGACTTCGAAGCCATCTAGTACTACACACTACAGCAAGAAGTCAAGTGTCCTTGACCATCTTGTGTCTATTTTTAAAAAACATCTATCTTGTAGTTGCGTACTTATGTCAAATTGAATGCACACCTATAATTAGGGTTTTTACCTAGTCTTTCCTTATTTTGTCTTTGTCGCTCTAGTTTACCTTTTTGTTGGATAGATTACATGCTTAGCTCGTTGTTATCAGGATGGGTGATATTAACTTACTTCACAAGGATTAATGGGCTATTTAATAGCAATATAGACATTAGTGATTTGAGTGATATGGTTGGTGTAGGACTGTATGCGGGGTTACCAACACTGTCTCTTGGTATGTTATCATTACATATCTTAGAACTGGCTCGTGGAGCAACCACCCATGTGCAACCATACAACCACGAGCTAAGAATGGACGCGTCTTGATGTATTAAGTGGTGGAGACCAGTTCTATGCGAGCCAACCGGTGGATCGGGGAAAGCCGGGTAGGCCTGAATCCACTTGGAGAGAGATGTGCGGGGAAGGGAGAGGTACTCTCGGGAATCATTTGGCACAAGAAGAGGCCTCCTAAGTTATGTTTAGTTCCTGATGGGTGAAACCTTAGTGGGGGGGTGAAACCTTAGTGGGCATGTACAAACTGAAGGAAGCTATGAAAAAGCTTTGAAGTGATCTTCTAGCCTTCACATCATTGGAATTGTGCGAATGCACAGTTGGCACAGGCAGGATGAAGATTCTTTAGTCCGCCTGAAAAACAGGGGATGAAATCACTTCCCGTAGGGAATTTGTACAACCTCTGTAGAGTTAAAACTATCTAGATAGCCATGCTCACGGTCATGAGCATTGTATGGACTCTCACAAGATTAGCAGGATTGGGTATGGTTTGGTGGAAAAAATTTGGTGCGGACGGTCCGCAAACAAGCACTGTGCAAACCGGCGCTGGATCGCTGCCGCATGTATGACTTTTGGCATCCGACGACTACCAGTAATCTGCTCTGGCATGTTCTCACGGTGAACAGCTGATGGCTCCCACTCGATGCCACGGATCGATCCCCTTACGAGCCCCGAGCCTTGCTCGGCTCCAGCACGCCCTCAACTCTGCATCATTGGAATCATCGTCGCCGCTGCCACTGTACATATCTCTAGGGACGTTGCCTGTGTGGTGGTTGTTGAAGAGCACCAATATATTGAGCCCTGACATCTCGCCATGTTCTGCAGGTCTAGCTTTTGGTTCTGGAGGCTTGCGACCTTCCCAATCTCTGGCGGTATCTTCCAGTGAGCTGGTTACTGGCGAGCACCAAGAGGCTGGCGGCTGCCATGGCCCCAGGCCCGCCAATTTCCAGCAGTATATGGCTGGACAATGCATTCTCGTATGAAAGCCAACTGTTGCGAAGGATGGGCGTCGCTCGGAGTCAAGCCGTGGTGTCCTGGGAACCATCAGCTATTCGAAGAGTACGGGAGCCAATTGCTGGTAGGCGTTAGATGGTAAAGACTTACACGCGACAGCGATCCAGCGCGGGTTCGCACGGTGCTTGATTTGCAGCCCGTCCGCACCAATTTTTTTTTTGGTTTGGTGATCATAGTGGGAAACTGTGATTGGTTCTTATGTTGGTGCTACAACGAGGTAGGCTGTAGGCATGTTAGTTTATAGGTGTTCGATGTCTATCACTTGGTAAATAGATGCTTAATAGGAAGTGTGTCTCTATTGCGAGCTTTTATACAAAAGAACCGTACGTTGCCTTTGCCTTGTTTGTTGCCACATGTCATCTTTTTCCATACTTGCTGAGCACATCCCATACTAAACCATACCTTTATAAATGCTGCTCCGTAGAAGAAGAAGTCTATAAGAACATTGAAGACTCTGGAGCATGTTGAAACACAAAATTTGCAATCCACCGGAGTATCCGACATAATGTCGGAGGGTCCGGCAGGCCCTCTCTGGTCCCGGGGATTTACACACCAGACTGTCTGGTAATATACCAGAATATCTGGTGACCGGAGTTTTCGACACAGTGCCGGACACTCCGGTAGAGTCGGTTCAGTTAGTTTTGGTAACAAATCGAATTGAGTACTTTTCTAATTAATAGGATTCGGACGCTTCAGTTCAGAAGATCGGATATGATAGAAAATATCTAGATTCCATCCGATAATAATTATTTCACAAAAATTGTTTGCCAATATGTTTTTTGAAAGAATTTGGCTAAAATCTACTAAAAAAGAAAAGAAGTGCTAAAAAGAGATGAAGATGAAGCCAAATCCCTGTTTTGAAGGTTCCATGACGTAGCCCTTACCGAGACGATCGAAACGGATATATGGATCGCCTAAATCGGAAATCGAACGAGAAAATTACGGACTTCACAAAAACCGTTCGAGCTGCCATCGGATACTCTGGTAAAGTGCCAGAGTATCTAGTTGCCATAGTGTCCGGTACATTACCGGAGTGTCTGTAAGCCCTCACTGGAACAGAGATTTTGCCACCGGAGTGTCAGGTAATGTGCCGGAGTCTCAGGTACCCGAGGTCGATTTTTTGATAATTTTAGTAGCAGATCAGATCCAATTTGTTTCCTAATTAATAGGATCCGTGGGTTGCACGAGATAAGACCATCCCACCTCTATATAAAGAGGCTCAAGGCCGATTGAAAGACCAACCCCAATCGTCAAAAACCTTTTTTTACCTTTACATGTATCTCTTCAAACCCTAATCCCCTTACTCGACCTCTCGTGCTGTTCTTCTCCCGTCCCGACGACGTGTGAAGGCGATCCAGCTGACCTGCTGAGCTCGGATCAACCCTAGGAAAGTCTTGCTCCGACGGGGTCCCTCCCGAGCTTGATTTTCCAGGTGCCGTTGGGATCGTACCTAGACGATCCCGTCGCTACGCACGAGGATGTGCGCGCGGTGTGTTGACCTAGATCTTTTCGGCGTCAACACATTTTTTGGCGACTCCACTAGGGAAGAAGGATTCCGGTTGTCCGACCGAATCATCTTTTCCACGTCATGACTTTTGAGATCTCACCGGACAACATCATCATGCCAACATTCGAAGAGTTGCCGGAGGAAGATCGCGAGAGGTTCCTCGAGCATCGGAAAGCCGCCGCGGAGGCACGCAAAGCACAAGAAGACCAAAAACTCCAGGATTACTTGGCATGCTTCACCAAAGATCGGCAAGGCAACGCCAAGCAAGTCAAAAATCCCACCTTGCCGCCTATCAAATCGGAGGTAACCACTACCATGCCCACATCTGCATTCGATTCTGGTGTTGCCAATATGGTTGATGCCACTGTCTGTGCGAATCTTAACAATAGGCTAGGCACTATAACAAAAAAATTTGATGATACTATACGCACGATGGAGGACCGACTTGATAATAAATATTTTGGCAATACCCTTGATATTCCTACCACTAATGCTAAAAAATCTATCAAACCATTGAATTGGCAAAACCTTAGAACTTCATATGGGCGAACCCTGAACTACACGTAAAGCCGAACCGTTGTTGGTACTTCGGCTAATATTGGGGTGCAGTTCACCGATGCTACAATCACTAATTCTGCTAGCCAATACCCGTATAGCCGATGTAGTGATCCAATCCCGCCACATCATAAAACTGCTTATAATGAAAATTCTTTTGGTGGGTTTACTAATGGTTCATTGCATCACAATTCGTATCCGCTACCGAATTGTTCACCGCCAAATGCATATGGTACACCATCTCCTAATTTAGCTCCAAATCGGTCCGGAACCGATCTGAAAATCATGGATGAATTTAGAACGGAGTTGGTAGATATCTTCAAGACAACATTCGGCTTAGATCCTAAAAGCAAAAGCCAATCTTATCAGAAACCTTACCCTGAGAATTATGAGCATGTTATGTTTCCGCATGGTTTTAAGGTTCCCGATTTTGCTATGTTCACCGGTGACGGTAGTAGATCTACTATGGAACATGTAGGCCAATTTACTATACAATGTGACGAGGCAAATTCTAATGATATTCTTAAGATGAGGTTGTTTCCTTTGTCTCTCTCGGGTGCGGCATTAACTTGGTTCACTTCTTTGCCACCTAATTCTATTTACAGTTGGTCATAGTTAGAAAAAAAGATTTCATGAGTATTTCTTCACCGGTGAAACTGAATTGAAATTGTCACATCTCACATCGGTTAAACAAAAAATCAATGAATTGGTTGCTGATTATATTAGAAGATTTAGAGATACTAGAAACCGATGCTATAGTTTGACAATTTCCGATAGGGACTTAGCTGATCTAGCTTTTTCTGGTTTGCTTGATTGTCATAAAGAAAAGCTAGAAAATCAAGACTTTTGTGATGTTAGTCAAGTATTGCAAAAAGCTATGGCTAACGAAAATAGAGTTAAAAAATTTAAACAAGTGCAAAAGTCGAATGAAAAGATCAATCGTTCTGTTTATGTAGTTGGTTGCAAATCTAACAAGACAGACGATGATGATCACGATGTTTATGCTGCCGAATTCTCATGGCCTTCCAAAGCTAGCTCTCATCCTTGTGATTCTCTCAAGCTGATTCATAAAAATCGGCAAGAAGAGATGAAGTTTACTTTTGATGTAGCCAAATGTGATAGAATATTCGATGGATTGCATAAAGAAGGCTACATCAAGATGCCACATGTTATTCTTCCGCTTGACAAGTTAAAGCGGCATGCTTATTGTAAGTGGCATCATTCTTTTTCCCACGCTACTAATAATTGTAATGTGCTCCAAAGGCAAATTCAATCAACCATCACTGATGGACAACTAGCCTTAAAGAAAATGCAAATAGATAGGCATCTATTTCCTATTAACACCGTTGATCTTCAAAATGTAAAAGTGTTGATTCGGCTCGAGTAAGCCGATACAACCAAAGGTAAGAATGTGATCATCGGTCAACAGAGGCAAGAGCACAAATCCTTCAAGGGAAGTAATATTTAAAAAATCTTTGGATGGTAAAGAGTCTTTGAAGATCACCATCAAGGCCTCTAGACTCGGGGGGCAAGCAAAGAAAGCTCAAGGTTCAATTGATGCTATTACCTAACTGAAGATGCTTAAGCCGAAAAACCCTGAAATAGGGAGGTGGAAGGTAAACAAATCAAAGAAGAAGAACAAGAAGGTAAATTTCAAACCTACCATTGGTTACCTTTAATCAAAATATACGAATAAAAAGACCGTTTCGAAGGATCGGTCAACAAAATGCAATGCAAATCTAATTAAAGACCGATCAAGTCCCCATCGTTCGGATCCGATCAACAACGTAGTTACAATTGGAAGCATATATGTGGTTATTAAGGAACCACCAAAAGGACCGATTATTAAAAATGATCGGGCTAATCCGAAAAATGCTTTGGCTCCTAAGAACCCTAAAAGCAATAGTTGCTCTCTTGGCAAATGCTTTCAGCCGAGGTGGTGTCCCTCTGGCTTAACTAGAACTTAAAAGAGAAGATTACAAAGATTACGCAATCAAGAGAGCAAAAATCAGGGATATAGCCAAATAAGTGATCCACCTCACAAAATAGTGTCTCCACGGCCTCCTTCATACATCAAAAAAGAATGGAGACCTAAACAAGTGAGTGTAACTCCTAGTTGAGCAATACTAGGAGTTTATGGCCGATAGAATAGTAATTATCGCCCTTAGAACAAAACGTGGCCAATATAATAGTATGGTCCTTAGAACAAAGATGCCGATGAGTTTTTCCACCGTCAGGCAAATTTTGTCATTAGAGTACAGGGGGCATATGTTGACACTCAAAATTTGCAATCTACTAGAGTATCCGGTACAATGCCGGAGGGTCCGGCAAGCCCTCTTGGGTCCCGAGGATTTACACACTGGACTGTCTGGTAATATACCCGAATATCCGGTGACTAGAGTTTCTGACACAGTGCCGGACACTTCGGTAGAGTCGGTTCAGTTAGTTTTGGTAACAAATCGGATTGAGTACTTTCCTAATTAATAAGATTCGGATGCTTCGGTTTGAAAGACCGGATATGATAGAAAATATCTAGATTTTATCTGATAATAATTATTTTGCAAGAATTGTTTGCCAATATGTTTTTCAGGACATGGGAGATATTTTGGAAGAATTTGGCTAAAATCTACTAAAGAAGGAAAAATTGCTTAAAAAGATATGAAGATGAAGCCAAATCCTTGATTTAAAGGTTCCACGACGTAGCCCTCACTGAGACAATCGAAACGGATATAAGGATTGCCTAAATCGGGAATCGAACGAAGAAATTACGGACTTCACAAAAACTGTCCGAGCCTCCACCGGACACTCCGGTAAAGTGCCGAAGTATCCGGTGACCGGAGTGTCCGGTATATTACCAGAATGTCCTTAACCCCTCTCTGGAACCGGGATTTTGCCCACTGGAGTGTTCGGCAATGTGCCGGAGTCTCCAGTACCCAAGGTCAGTTTTTGGCAATTTTAGTAGCAGATCGGATTCAATTTATTTCATAATTAATCGGATCCATGGTTCCACGGGATAAGACCATCCCACGTCTATATAAAGAGGCTCAAGGCCGATTGAGAGACCGACCCCCAATTGTCAAAAACCTTTTTTACCTTTACATGTATCTCTTCAAACCCTAATCCCCTTACTTGACCCCTCGTGCTGTTCTTCTCCCGTCCCGACGACGTGTGAAGGCGATCCGGCTAGCCTGCCGAGCTCGGATCAACCCTAAGAAAGTCTGGATCAACCCTAGGAAAGTCTTGCTCCGACGGGATCCCTCCCGAGCTTGATTTTCCAGGTGCCGTTGGAATCATACCTAGACGTTTCCGTCGCTACGCACGAGGACATGCGCGCAGTGTGTTGACCCAGATCTTTTCAGCGTCAACAGAGCAGAAGTCAAGGCATGCCATCCCTTCGATCGACTGCCTGTGGAAGCCTGCGTCGTTTAGTTTATTTTCCGCTGTAATTGGTATGTAGTAATTTCTAAGACTCTTACTTGTTCTTGTAATAGGTTAATTTTAGTGTATTCGAGACATTGTTCTGTTTACCATTAATGATGTCGCTTTATGTGTGGAACTTGATTCCTAGGCACACAAAAAGGGTCACAAGGTTTTAGCCTTAAAACCAGGTGTGACAGAAGTGGTACCAGAGCTATGTTGAAAGTAGGATGAGAGACTAGAGTAGAATGTACGTCCAGGATCTTATTTACAAAACTATGTGCCAAAAATTTTGCAAAATTTCATTTTCTCCGCATCTTAATTCTATTTAAATTTTCTAATATATTGCTCTTCTAAAATTATAGATGGCCAGAAAGAAGCTTACACCTCGCAAACAGACCGGTCCACTTGGAGTGCTGCTAGGACCACTTGCAGCCAGGAGGGGATCAACACCGTCAATCCTACCGCAAGAGCAGCCGGGATATAGTCGCAGGATAATCCGATTCTAAAGAAGGCCCCTTGGAGATAGAGTTCTACACTTCAAGCGAAGATGAGGAACCCAACAGATCTCCGTCTGATGAGGACATCCCTTCATTGGATACACACAATGCTCCTCCATCTACTATAGATGGTCCAATCACAAGAGCTTGTGCAAGACAATTGAATTTAGAGGTGAGCTCGTTATTAAACACATGTCTTCCTTCCTTTGAGAATAGATTGCTACCTAATAACTTTATCATGATTAAGAACATTAGAGAGGGTAAAGGAAAGCATAAAGAAGGACTTAAACATGCTTAAGGCCAGCAAGCCATGTTGAACCCTGGAGGAGATTCAATCCAACTCGGAGTCGAGCTGCCCTCGGGTTCCTAGAGCAGTCCGCACTAAAATGGACACTCAAGTTGCATCCGGAATCCATTTTGGATGTTCCAGATATGAATGAAAAGATAAGAAGATAGCCTTACCAACACTCTAGTCTCATCTCCAAATTCGATCGGAGTCAGTGGTAATTGTTAAAACAAGATGACAACCAGAAACTGCTCTGGTGTTGCGACACTACCATTTGGCCTTTGAGCTTTGTATCTTTTCTAGGCGGTTGCCCCTATGGAAGCACTAAACTCAATATAATTAGTAGCTGTCGTCATTAGCCTTAGGTTTTGATTAGTTTTCATATGTTATAAAAAGTTTCGCCGTTTGACGGTTTGTTGGATTCCAACTTCATGAGTTTAATTTAGATTTCGTAACTGAGTTGTGTTCTTCCTTGCTCTTGCTTGTGTTCTTCGATTTCCATGCTGGGATTAGCCTTCTTGACGAGCTCAATTGTGTGTCACGGTTGATAACCAAAGGCGAAGTGGTGCTGGGATTCGAATCTTGTTGATTTGAGGCCATATCGATTGTGTATCGCAGCTCCACCCAATCGAGAGTTACTACGACATAATGGAAGATTGAAAACCATGTACACATCACCGTCACCCAAAGCTGAAGTGAACCAAGAAAAAGAAAGACCGTGGTACCACATGATCAGGAGGTTCTTTACTGATGGTGAGAAAGGAGGAGTTGCCACTAAACAACTGAATGGTCTGCTATGTGGGAAAGGCCTGGACTCCACTCCAATATTCACTCACCAAGTCATCCCAAAGAAAACGAGTGACGAATGGACATTGAAGGTAGCAACGTACAACGGAAACCACGAGTACAATCGCTATTTCCCTTGCCAGGAATCAGGCAAAAGGAAGTACCCTGGATTCGTGAAGGATGACTCGAACCTCGAACTAGGTCGGGAGAGAAGCGACAAGTTAACGCTGGACTTGTGCAAGCGTTATCGGATCACCCAGGATGAGATCGCATTCCTCGAGCAAGGCTCGATGAAGCAGAGGGTGAGCGAGGAGGATGTTGGACCAGTTCTTCTCCTCCACCAAGCCCAGCTCTGCTAGTTGTCTTCACCAAATTCCAACACATAATTTCACCGCTGCCACACTACTCGGATGGGAGAAGCTCAGATTAGTATTCCTCTTAAGATGTAATAGGGAACCTTAATGTTTGGAGTCAATTAGAATTGCTTAGTTCCTGAGCAGTGTGTCTTGTGTTAGGTTGTGGTGTGCTAGTGTACTAGTTGGTGTGTGATGTGAGCTATGGAATGCTTCGGCTCAGTCCATAGCCTCATCTTTCTATTTTGAGTAGTAAATCCTTGTTCACCTTGTTCACTTTGATGCATATAGTTGGGAGTCCTTGTTCTTTCCCTTTATCTACCTTAACCATCAATCTCAACTCTCCTCCAATACATTAGACGGTGTACACTAGATGCAACGTTGCTAGCAACGGAGGTTCCAACAACAACAACAAGAAGAACCAGAACAACAACAACAACAATGACAATGATGTCGATGCCAATGGATTTGTCGGACCCTTTGCACAGATCATGGCTATGCAGACGCAGTTGATGCAGAACATGATGCAAGCTCTCACTCAGATGCAGCAGATTCAAGGCGCAACCCCATAAAATCAGAACCAATACAAGCTGGGCAAGTTTTCGAGGACCGGACCACCTACTCTCTCAAGCCAAGGATCCCTTAGAGGCTGATGATTGGCTTAAGTCAATTGAGAAAAAGCTCATCATAGCACAGTGCAATGACCATGAGAAGGTCCCCTATGCAACGTATCAACTGGCTGGAGCTGTTGCCGACTAGTGGGAAGCTTACTACAGTGCTTATGCTAATGCTGCAGGAATCACTTGGGAAGAGTTCAAGACTAACTTTCGCTCCCACTATGTTCCAACTGTGACCATCAGAATGAACAAGAAGGAGTTCAAGAATCTGAAGAAGGGTGGTATGTCTGTGAGTCAATACCTCAACAAGTTCACTCAACTCTATAGCTGGCCATCCGAGCCGGGCCAAATGGGCCAGCACGAGGCCCGGCTATTTTAGCCCTGCTCGAGCACCTCACGGCATGGTGGTCGTGCGGATCAGGCTGGTCTGAGGCATGACATGGGCCATGCCTGGGCCTGGCCGCAGGCCTAGCGCTGGCATGACCTTTTTAATCTGGCCCAACTAGGCACCATGCTCGGCCCAGCCCGGCACGGCACGGCCCATAAGCCCGTGGAGCTTTTATTTGAATTTTAATGTTAAATATATGTAATTTGACCCATTTATGTTTAAAATTTAATATATTAAATACAATATAATGTCTTTTTGCAATTTCTTAGGGAAAAATAAAATTCATATATCTTTCTGGCCTCAGGCTGGCCCGACCCGACACGGCACGGCCCGTGTAAAAATGGCTAGACCGTGCTTGGGCCTCGGTTGGCAGCCCGTAGGCCGGCATGGCACGACTCGATTATTTAATGGGCCGTGCCGGGCCGCCACAGGAAAGGCACGAGCCTGACCTGGTCCGAGCGATGTCGGCCCAGCATGTCCCATTGCCACCTATACTCAAGTCTCAAGGTGTGCTCCAGAAGATGTCAACACCGACGAGAAAAAGCAAAAGGTGTTCTTTGATGGGCGGAACCATGACCTCCAGCACCTGCTAATGAGCAATGAATATGTAAACTTCCAGAAGCTTGTGGATAAAGCACTTGTCTTTGAAAACAAGCGTGCAGAGATTGAGCGTGAAGGTAAAAAGAAGATGTCATTCATTGCATAGCCTTCCAACCCCAATGTTCGTCCTCGAATGATACCACTGCAGGGACCTATGTAACACATTCTGTATGCTGGGAAGTCACCGATGCAAGCACCACGCCCGAATTTCCACATGAACATGCATAAGCTATGCTTTAAGGCAGCACATCCCAACCCACCACAGATGCGTCGTATTGGGAATCTACTAGTTCCTCGTCCTATAGCACCAGCTCAGCAGAACACCAACAAGCCCGTTAGTGGAGCTAATGCAGTTAATGGAACTCAAGGTGCGTGCTCAAGTGTGGTATGCCTGGGCACTATGCTAACAATTATTCGAACAAAGCTGCTGCACCACCTGCGGGATCAGCTAAGAAGCCCATTCAGGGAGGTAATCAAGGCTAGTCCAACTATGTCTGTGGCAAAGTCAACCATGTGACCAGTGAATAAGCTCAGCAAGCTCAAGAAGTTGTGATGGGTACGTTCTTTGCAAAATCTAACTCTGCTACTATTTTATTTGAAGCATCGCATTCATTCATAGCATCAAGCTTTGTCGCAAAATCTAAAATTCCTAGACCATCATGAAACACAGTATGCTAGTTAGTTCTTCTGGAGCAAAAATGAGAACCAGACACTTATGCCCAGCAGTAACTTTGAAAATAAGGGGGTAGTTTTCTTGTCAAACCTCATTATTCTGGAGTTAAAGGAGATAGGTATCATCTTTGGAATGGACTGGTTAAGGAAGTATGATGGAGAAATCCAATGTGCAAAGAGGGCAGTACAGTTGACCAGTGAAGATGGGTCGAAAGCTGAGTTCGTGGCAGCTAGTACATCAGTACCAATATGTGTGCTCAACAAGATGGAGGGTAAATCCATTGAAAAAATCTGAGTTGTCCGTGACTATCAAGATGTGTTTCCAGAAGACTTGCCAAATATGCCACCCGACCGTGACATAGAATTTCTTATTGATCTAATACCTGGAATAACACTTATATCTAAGAGACCATATAGGATGCCAACTAATGAATTAGTAGAGCTTAAGAAGCAAATCACAGAACTTCAAGAGAAAGGTTAATTTCAGTGTATTTAGACATTGTTTTGTTTACCATTAATGAGGTTGCTTTATGTATGAAACTTGATTTCTGGGCACACATAAATAGTCATTTGATTTTAGCCTTAAAACCAGCTGTGACAACCTAACTCCCTGACCACAGTGCCACCGATTCGAGGAAGCGCGAGCACGGTGAGCACACTGCAGGCAGTGCCGGCAAACTGAAACATTATGAGATGGGGCGGGAAAAAAACGGCCGAAAGAACCACAGAAACTGCGTCGCCCGCGCCAAAATCAGGACCAAATGAGCACCCGAAGCAGGATCCCAAAAAGAAGAACCAGCATCGTCAGAATAGAAGAGGCGATGAGAGGAGCGAGTCACGATTCGGTTGATGACCGATGAGAGGGGGCAGCAGGCCAAGGCAGCAGTGAGGAGAGGCGCTGTGGCTATAAGCCCTCCTGCCTCCCGTCAGAGAGGGAGAGAGAGCAGAAGGCGTTTGGAGGGCGCGAGGACCTCCCCTCCTTCCATCTACCCTATCTCCGTCGATGAAGCAACAAGCGTGAAAAAAAGAGGCAAAAAACTAGAGCGCAAATCTCATATCTGCAGCGCAGCAGAGATAGATCGGAGATGAAGAAGTGGGAAATGGTGGGAAACAGTAGACGGTGAGACAAGGTGGGGAAAAAAGAAGGAAACTTGATCCCGCCGACCCCCTTGTCCTTGTCCAATCCTTCCTGGTGTGGACGACGAATCAAACAATGGCGGTAACTAAAAAAACAGCATGGAAGCCTAGATCTACAGCAACGGCCACAATGAACCAGCGCCCATCCATCCTCGTCTCGACAAGGAAGGAAAAAATAGGTGCAGAAGGGCAGACCTGCAGCAGCGGCGACAAGGAAGCAGCATGAAGCAGCGAAAAACGGTGACGGCGCAACCCATGCCGACGGGAGAAGCGACGCAATCAAAGTGGAGAACCAGAAATAGGATGAGGAAGAGACGGAGGCCACCTGCCCTGACCTGATAGGAACGGTGGCGGGACCCACGGGAGTGTTGGTCGATTCCCATCCACAGCAACAATATCAAATCCTTGGTACCTTATACTCTTGACATGGTCGCCCACAACTACACAAAATGGAGCACTTTCTTCCTGATCGTCCTCGGGCGATTTGGTTTGCATCATCATGTTGACACTGTTGAATCCCATTCCGATGACCCCGATTGGATCCAGGAAAATCTCACTGTCATCACCTGGGTCTATAATACCATCTCGGATCAGCTCGTTGACATGCTCCTCAAGATCACAGAGCTGACGACGTACAAAGTGTGGCGTGAATTGGAGAAGCATTTCATTGGCAAAAAGGCCAGTCGCGCTGTCACTATCGAGGCCGAGTTCCACGATTTCTCCCAAGGTGATCTCTCTGCCAATGACTATTGTCATCATCTGCAGAACATGGCGAACGCCTTGGCTGACTGCGATTAGCCTGTCACTGAATGTGCCCTAATGCACCAATTCATTCATGGTCTTAACCCGAAGTTCAGTGTCCTTCACACTCTTCTTCCATTGCTTCCCAAGTTTCCTACTTTTATGGAAGCCCACGATCTTCTCATCTGTGATGAGACGTCGCATGCTGATGCCATGAACAAGTCCTCTGAGACTGCACTTGCCACTGCGGTTCCCACTCCAACACCACTTACTGAGAACTCAGGGGGGCGCTCCGACCACCATGCTCGACCGGCCTACAGTGGTTCTGACCATTGCCACGGCCGCAGTGGTCCTAATAAATCTGAGGTGTTTGCCACACTGTGCGACTTTTATTCATTTGTCCTGAATCAGTTTCATTTATCTATCCAAGCGATTCAGTGTGACAATGGCAAGGAATTCGATAATTCCGCACTTTGCAGTTTTCTCAAGTCTCGTGGCTTTGTTTCCCGTCTCTCCTGCCCATATACCACTTCGCAAAATGGGAAAGCTGATATTAATGATATCGTACGCACATTGCTCTTCCAAGCTTCTATGATGTCCGAATACTGGGTTGAAGCACTCCATATAGCCACGTATCTTCTAAATCGCCGACCCTCAAAACCTCTCAATTTACTTACACCATATCACATGCTCTGATACCATGTTAGAGCGTATATTGGAATTAAGCAAGAACTGATGTTTTTCATTCACAGTACAAGGACATATAAATAGGCAGGTTACAATGTGAAGTAGCGGTGGAGAAGCCATCCGAAAGACTAGTGCGATCCAGAGATTGTGGAGTGTGAAGACCCGGTACATGCAGTGACAACAGAAGATTAAACTCTAACATTTCTGAAAGGTTCATGCTTTGTCCAATTTCAGGTTGGATATAGACTTCATGAACCGTGGTGCTGATTCCAACTCTCATGGCAAAGGGAAGAGACTGTGACCCAGCACAGATGACTAACGCTCTTACATAGTCACACGTTTCGGTGATAGGATCTCCACAGTATATACTTTTTAGCACACAAAACTGTCCAAGAATGCATTTAACATCATCCCAACCCCAACATTCTCGTGGCAATCCTCTAAGCCTAGCCCAAATTTTTTGGAGTGCTCTAATCGCTCCTATATTTTCCTCCCATTTTTTCATCAGCAATGTGTTCTTGGTACCAAATAATATCTTGCTAAACACAGCTTCCTCTAGACTCCGAGCCGAGGGAAACTCGATCAAATAGGTTTTACTTCCTAACGGAATAGCTTTCCACGGATACTCAGAGTCATATCCCTCACGTAGTGTACTTTCTATGGCCGCAGGGGAAATTTCTAAATGACCTACAACTGATGCGGTTACACACCTCTTTAGTCTGCTTACTCTAGCTTCACGATCTTTATTGGGTGCTAGCCAAATAAATCGAGGGGTAAAAAGGGCTTGTGGTTTACATTCGACTACGATATTGGTGGAGGCATTCGCTCAGTCTGTGTAACTAGGTTGTATTTCTTGCCTTCTTCCCTTTTCCATTCTCAGATTTGCATGTTCCAGTTTCTTTTGACTCTAGCATCTTATTTATATATGGACGTTGGCTCGATTACATGGCCTCAATTATAGTGCGCCTCGTCCGGCTTTTTGCTCTGTGTAAATTGTCTTTCTAATAATGGCCTTGGGGAAGCGATATGGAGCGCAATGGTGTTGAAAACGTCCGAAGTGATATGTGTTACTTCATTCGGCGTGAGATTTCCCGTCAGAAGGGTGAATTTTATGAAAAGAAAGACAACGAGTTGTCGAACTATCCACATCTTTCTTTGTATGATAGGCTTAGGCTATTCTAGATGATCAAGACGATGTTTGATAATGTAAATGTTGGATCACTCTTATTGTGTTTTGTAATATACATTTGTTTGTTGGAAGTTTGATTTGTCTATATAAATATTTTTGTCTGAGTTATGTGTTAAATCTGAGTGCAATTTTTATTTCTGACCTGTGTAATAATAATTATATTCTGTTTTAAATTAATTTTAAAATAGTAATGCAGTCGGCTGATAAAATGAACCACCCGCATTTCATACCGCAATGTCGGCGGCTCATGTAAGCTGACGCGTGCATTGTGGTCTCTAATGCAGGCGGTTGTCATTAGTTTCCGCCTGCATTATAGAGCCCTAATGCAGGCGGCTGTTAATGACAACCGCCTGCATTATCCCTCTAATGCAAGCGGTTCTTAATGTACGCCTGGAGAAATGGTCTATTTTTACAGGCTATAGAATGGTAGCGGATTGAAATTCCACCTATAGAGATGTCTTTAGAACCGCCTGCACAAATGTTTTTTGTAGTAGTGTTTAGTAGAGGTCACATATGGCTTCCATATGAAATATGTGTAGCAATAGTTATATAGGTCCCATCGGTCACAGTGCGTCATTCAGTGAATCTGCCCAGTGTGCATGTGAGTCTCTATGGTAAATAGGCATGCCCATCTGAAGTGGATGTGCATAACACTACTTAGCATAGCGTAAGACTAGGTTTAATAAAACCGAGCGCAACCGATCGCTTTTCATTAAAACTAAAAACATCTGTCTGGTTTGATTACTAAGGCTAACTGATTTTCATTGAAAACCAAACTATGATGCCATGGAGAAAATGGTTTCCACCTGGTTTTAGCATAAACTATCTGACCTTTCATACTGTTTAGAATTGTCCACTTATAGGTCCATCGACTCTATCAAGGATATGCTGCCAGTGCCAACCTAAATTAATTTTCCAGCACAGGATTTTGATCCTCCCCACTCTTGCATGACTGTGGCACATGCCTGCCCATACAACACCTATTGTAGGCTTTGACAGACACCTCCAAGCACGTGCAATCTACTTCTAGACGTGACACCAATGCTCGCTTATAGTATTTCTCCATCTGAGAATAAATGTTTATTTGGATTTAGTCTATTTGACCCATGATTTCTATAAATATAACTAAATTTAAGATATATAAAATATATATTTAAAATTATTTTTTGTGATTCATAAAAGTGCAGATATCATATTGTTAAAATTAATTAAATTAATTTATATAAATTATTGGCTAAAGTTATATGACAATGAACCTAAACGAACACTTGTATTACAGGACGGAGTTAGTAGTATTGCTCGGCAAGAGCGACATGAACGCCGGTCAATCACTATGAGCATTCATAGAGCCAGTTGCCAAACTTCTGTATGCGCTCCCATCCATGGCTTGTCACAGCAGGTAGTGTGTCTCTTTGGGCATGGAAAGAAGTGCTCCTCTTTGGGCATATTGTAAGAAGTGCTGCCAGAGGCAGGTGCCCGTGATAAATTTCTACCTAGTTCACAACACACGAGAATCAAAAATGGGTGCTAGTGACAGGGCAGCTATATATGAGGAAAAAGCTTATTTGCGGCAGAGCTGAGAGAGTACATGCATGCTGTAGTAGTACGATAGTAGTACGATGCGGTTGTTAGTACCATGGTGAGGTAGTACTGGTGACAGATTCAACACAGATGGAATAGTAAGTAACTAGATGAAGTTGATCCAGATATCAGATGGTCCTAGATCGAGAAGCTTTCCTAATTTCTTTCTAGGTTAATAAAAGTGATTTGAATGTTCGTTTGCTACTATATCCCATGGTACATACAAAAAAGAGTTAATGAGTTTGGTATAGCCAAGGATTTGTATAATGCGTTACGGAGGTTTTATCAATCATTAGGAATAAACAAAACCTGTTAAATATAGGTTCTTTTTTTAAAGGAAAAAGCACGTGCTCTGCCGTTTTATTTGATAAGGAGAAAAAAACAGAGATAATGTACAAACCAAAACGCAGGGCACATCATATGCCGCTGATTTTATGAAAGGAACATATGAAAGAGAAGGAAAATAGAAATAAACTTGTCACTTATCAGGTTATGGAGTCTTCAACTGTTCTCAGTGGTGTTTCTGACTACATTTCCGGCACCATTTCCTCTAACTGATTTGTATAATGTTCCTCAGATGGTTTCCTGATTGCTTAGGCCTTAATATGCCACTTTCCGTAGCAGTGATGCCTACATATTTTTGATTCATTGTAGTAGTGCTCAGACACATGCATCAACACTTTATTGTCATATGAATATTCTGTATATTACTATGTTTGCTATGTGTTGTCATGTCTACTTTTTATAGCTTAGATCTTATCAACATGCATGTGGTAGGTGTAGCCTTAAAGTGCACACATCCTATTGGTAGTAGGCTGCCTATTTATCCTAGGTGTTGCATGCAAGGTTGTTTGCTGTCTCCACTACCTCCATGCAGTGCTACACACCTAGGTACGTCGATATTTCAATGTGTTGCTGCGTGATGGAAAGAAGCAGCAGGGAAAAATCAATGAGTCTCTCATGCACACATTAACATTCTATGGAAGTGTTAAGCTACCAATTATTGTTTGCCATTTCATACTTCGCATGCTTACTTTTTGCACTAAATTTGCTATTGGTACACCCCATAACCATGTATTTTACAACAGCTAGGATACATTGTAATGATTAATTTTTTTTTTGTTTGATCCTGGTAACTCGTTGTTTTTGTTCTAATAAGCATGTTCTACATATGTTTATGTTTCATTTTTTTTAGGTGAAGGCCCCATCTACACTATCAACAAAATGGACAGGGGGAAGCATGTTGTTGAGGATTCGTGCTCACAGGCCACACAGAACGATCAGGAACATCCCTGTTGAAAACAGTCACGCTCATATCTCCATGTTCAAGGTATGCTTAATATGTGTGTGTGTGTGTATATTCATTAGATTACTCCATGGATTCGTTATTATATTTCATACAAAGTTAGTGGGTGTGCGCTCAACTTCCAACCGCATGTTTCGATGTATTCTTATGTAGGAACCTATTACTATTAATATCTCATGTAATCACTAGCAAGTTAAGAGCAGTCATTCGCACTGAAGGGATAGTGAAGCTTGATCAGACCCATTGGATAGCTTAGCTTACGATTGAAATTCCTCCTCAAAGCAGTATGGATGTTCTGACAGTTGAAAGTTTACATGGAAATACTTGCATGAGTGACTATGAAGCAGAGGAAAGTTTTTCTGAAATAGCAATAGTTCATTTCATGGCCCAACTGGGTATCCATGTTAATGATGTGAACTATACCACCCTCAAAGAAACATACAACCAGCTTAATTATTATATACATTGGTGCCAAGGCCTCTATGTTAGGAATGAGCTGTGACATATGAAAAAAGAATGGGCTGTTGAACATTCACAAAAACCTTCTGAAGCGACTGTGCTTTATATTGGCGAGTTACAGTGACATTATTCCGCTTGCACCCCATGCAACAACAAGTCCATCAGACATGTTTGCTGAGCGACTCATGTATACTGGAGCAAGTCCACCGGGTACTTGGTATAGCAGCTTGCCCAAGAATTGTTTAATGTTATACAGGAATACAACCCTTCAGTGACCCAGAAATAGATTGATGGGTATGTTAAAATTTATGTTCCATTATATTCCTTGACTGTTCTTGGATTATTGAGTTCGTATAACTGTACAGGTACCTTTTTAGTAATCATATATCCCATCAAAACTACATGTATTGCTAGAAGCAAGTATCGGAGGCTCCATAAAGGACCAGTACTACCCCGGTGCATGCATGAGGCACATTCTTATCTAAGTTATCAACCACCACTCTAGCCTACACAACATTTTCCTTTTCACGGAAAAATTTGTATACTGTAAAGTACGTGTTACGAGGTGTGTCCATGTTTATGTACTCTTATATTTTTGGAACAATTATCTATGATTAATATCATTCCAAATCATTATCAATTTATCTGTATTTCATTGTAGGTGTTAATAAAATATTGATGTAATGTTCTAATTAGAAAACTAGAGCATTACATAGTCATGTTTGCTTGAAAGATATTAGATGTTCCAGCCCCTTGACAGGATGCGACTTCAGTGCTCCCAGCTTCGTATTCCTGTGCATCCTCAGTGACGTGGCTACTTCTCATTTGCCGGCCAGATTTTGTCTTTTTCTCAGCACGGCAGTCCCGCCGTGGTGTTATCTATTTCCAAAACTGAGTGCATGGTAAGACAGGCAACAATTGTATGTCTTTAGAGGTGAGCACATACTATAACTCGTGGACAACAATTGAATTTAGAGGTGACCTCGTTCTGAAACACATGTCTTTCTTCCTTTGAAAATAAATGGCTACCTAATAATTTGATTATGATTAGGAACATTGAAGAGGATCAAAAGAAGCATGGAGAAGGATTTGGAGATGCTCAAGACCAGCGAGACATGTTTGACACAGAGGAGAGTCAATCCAACTCAGAGTTGAGTTGTTCTCAGGTTTCAGAGCAGTCCGCACCAAAACGGACGCCCAGGCCGCATAAGCGATTTGGTTTGGACGTTCTAGATATGGTTGAAAAACTAGGAAGACAACCTTTCCAACGGTATTGGTCTCATCTCCAAATTTGACCGGAATCAGCAGGAATCGTCAAAACAAGAAGACGTCCAGAAACTACCCTAGTGCTGCGACACTATCTTTTGGCCTTTTGGGCTGTGTATCTTTTTAAGGCCCATTAGCTGTTAGGGTTTGCCCCTAAAGTCGTCCTAAACTCTATATAAGTATTAGCCACCGTCATTAGAGTTAGGTTTTGATTAGTTTTCATCTGCTATAAATAGTTTCGTCGTTTGACGGTTTGTTGGTTTTCTAACTTTGTGATTTAATTCATATTTCGCAATTGAGTTGTGTTCTTCCTTGTTCTTACTTTTGGTTTTCAATTTGCAGGCTGAGATTAGCCTTCTTGGTGAGGTCAATCATGTGCACACGGTTGATAACTAGAGGAGAAGTGGTGCTGCGATTACGGGGTTCGAATCGCGTTGATTTGAGGTTGGATCGATTGTGTGTCGCATCTCTACCAAATCAAGAGTTACCCAATCAAGAGTTACCACAACCTGACAGAAGATCGAAAACCACGTACACATCGAGTGGTAATCAGAGCTTCAGGTATACCGTCAAGTTCACATCTATCCTTGTTGATTTTCCATTCAACCTACCGTCCACAGAAAAAGCCGTGGCAAAATAAAATTAGATCGCTAGGTGTTTCCCTTTTCAAGCCATGTTTAGCCTTTGCATAATTTTATTTCAGAGTTCGTAGTGTTGAGTTTGTGTCCTTAGTTTGTGTTTTGGTTGCTGGATTCGAAATCTTTTTGCATCCAGTTGTTTGACTTAATCGTTCATCGCTTGCATCGTTCAGATCTGTTATTGTGTTACATCTGTTATTTGTTTCCATTGCATCGAAATTTTATCCCACCCACCCCGTATTTCGGCCACAAACAAATATACCCTTCATAGATCCATCTCTCCATAATTATCCGCTGCTCAATCATCCACAAAATCGCCATCCGATTTCCTCCCGATTGCATTTCACACCTTCCAAAAACGTGTCCCGAACACCCTTCAGTAAAACGGGCATAACTTTTTCATACGAACTTGAAATCGGACGAATTTTTTTCAAATTCTTTTGACAATAGATGGCCTTTGGGTCGTGTCTCTTTAGAGGTGAGCTCGTTCCCAACTACATGTCTTCCTTCTTTTGACAATAGATGGCTACCTAGTGATTTTATCATAATTAGGAACATTGGAGATGATCAAGGGAAGCATAGAGATGAACTTGAAGATGCTTAAGACCAAAAAGACACGTTTGACCCCGAAGGAGAGTCAGTCCAACTCGGAGTCGAGTTGTCCCTGGGTTCCAGGAGTTGTCCGTGCTAAAACAAAAGCCCAGATCGCATACTGGATCCGTTTTGAACGTTTTAGATATGCTTGCAAAGCTAACAAGATAACCTTTCCAACGGCACTGGTCTCATCTTCAAATTTGATCAGAATCAGTGGGAATCGTTAAAACAATATGACGTACAGAAACTGCCTCGGGTGCTGCGACACTATCTTTTGGCCTTTAAGCCATGTATCTTTTTTAGGCCCATTAGTATTAGGGTTTGCCCCTAAGGTCGTCCTAAACTCTATATAATCAGTAGCCGCCATCATTATAGATAGGTTTGGATTAATTTTCCTTTGTTATGAAATAGTTTCACCATTTGACGGTTTGCTGGTTATCTAACTTTGTGATTCAATTCAGATTTCGCAATTGAGTTACGTTCTTCCTTGTTTTTGCTTGTGTTCTTCGATTCGCAGGCTAGAATTAGCCTTCTTGGCGAGATCAATCATGTGCGCACGGTTGATAACCAGAGGAGAAGTGGTGCTGCGATTGCAGGGTTCGAATCATGTTGATTTGAGGCCGGATCGATTGTGTGTCGCATCTCTACCAAATTGAGAGTTACCACAACCTGACAGAAAATCGGAAACCACGAACGCATCAGTAGCAGTTTCCTTGCTCATTTCTAGGTCAGGAATCCTTCCTGCCCTCCCTTTTGCTAGCGCTTCTGATGGCCCACTAGCGAAGCTAGGTAGGACGTGGTGGTTGCAAATGCACATAATTTTAAAAATTACTCATAATTGCTAAATTTTTACCATATATGCACCCTCTAAATCAAAATGTATACACCCATGGAGAGCTAAATCAGACATTTTCTATGCATATTGTGAAGTTGTGCACCCTGTTGGAACTGAGGATCGACAAACGATCAAAAGAACACAGGAACACAAATAATTTACGGCAATGAACACCGTAGAGCCTCTCGCTCCTATATCTCGGCTTTTCTATTATTTTCTGGACTCAGTACACAATGAAACACGAGGGGAGACCTTCACCGATGACCCACGCTGCCAGGTGACCCGCACCACAGCAGCGACACACCCTGAACTCTCTCTATCTCTCGGCTCACTCGCAACTCTGGAGTACAGCAGCCTTTATAGATCAAGGTCTAAGGCGTCACGCATGGAGCACACCTCTATCACCCGCCCTGCCTGCTCTGATCCATGCGACCTGAACCACGCCACGCCGAGCTTCACACTCCACTGAGCAGCATGCTCCCTCAACGCACGGCTCACGCAACTGCACGCACACTGATTGACTGCCTAATCAACTGATCCCTGGACGCACCATGCGCAGCTCTCCTGCATCATACGTCCTGGATTCCAAAGTGGCATGCTGCAGCTCACCTGCAGGGATTGGAACTCCTCCTAGACACACCATACACATACGCCATGATTACATGACTAGGACCCACCGTAGTCAAGATTATTCCTAACAATCTCCCCCTAATTTTGATTGCCTTCTCACCGCACCAACGCCAAAGACTTGGCTCGTCATCTTCATTATCTCCAGCGACACACGCCGCTTCTTTTCCGACGATACACATCGTCTTCTTCTTTCCGGCAACACACGCCGCATCACCAGTGATATATGCCTTCTTCGTCGTCTCCAGCGACACACGCCATCTACTGCATCGTGCCAGGATAACGAATCCAGGACGATGTCTCCTCCACACTGAAGCAAGGACCAACACACGATCTACTTGCCTCAGCAGTGTGCCCCCAAGGGCACCGTTGCACAGACCGACACACAACCGACGACCTTCTTCGGCGACACACACCGATACTTGGAGATCCACCAAACCATGACAGGATCGACAAACGATCCACTGCCATAGCGCTTCACGTCTCCGATAGCTTCATGCACAGATCAACACACCGTCTGGCAACCTTCAATACACCGCCGGCATGAATGCCGCCTCATGCCGGCCACCACCTGCACACCTCCGTTGACGTAAACAAATCCCATGACGAGCTGGCTCTGATATCAATTGTTGGAACTGAGGATCAATGAACAATCAAAAGAACACAGGAACATGGATAATTTACAGCGATGAGCACCGCGAAGCCTCTCACTCCTGTATCTCGGCTTTTCTATTATTTTCTGGACTGAATACACAGTGGAACACGAGGGGAGACCTTCACGAACGACCCACACATGCCTGGCAACCCACGCCGTAGCAGTGACACACACCGGAACTCTCTCTATCTCTCAGCTCACTCACAACTTTGGAGTATAGCGACCTCTATAGACTAGGGTCCAAGGCGTCATGCAAGGAGCACACCTCCATCACCCGCCCTGCCTGCGTTGATCCATGCGACCCGGACCACGCCACGCCGAGCTTCACGCTCCACTGCGCAGTGTGCTTCTGTAGGAACTTAGGGTGAATTAGTTCGGATCTTATGCCTAGAATCATGAACACACTTAATCATAATGGCGGAATTTGAGTACTTACACCTGATGTGAGGTCCTCCATGATGCTCGGGTGCAGATGTTGATGCCTGTAGTTGTGCATGGGATCAGGCTCCTCCTCTTCTATTCCCTTCTTTTGATCTGTCCAGTGACGGCTCCTCTTGATGCACTGGCTTGGTGACGGCCTTCAGACCGGTTCAGCACCTCTGAGGATCGTTTAGGGTTTTGGGGAGGAGTGGACTGCCTGGAACTCGCGAATGAGTCATGTGTCCCTTTGTTGGCTACCCCTTTACCCCTTCTGTAGGTGCTGCCCGGTCTGAGGCCGTAACCGTTTTTCCGGTTATGCCACCGATCAGGGCGTGACTTATTCCATTGCACTTGTGCACTGGACTAGGTTCTGCAAAGCTCTTTATCTTTAACATGCATGCCCATAATTAATTTTTTGATTAATTCTTAATTCCAAAACTAATGCAATGTTACACTTTGCCTTGTAGATTATTATCCCAACATTCTCCCCTTTAATTGTAAGGCTTCTAATGTTCCCCTTAGCATAACCTATACAATAAAATAGTGTGCTACAGCGGTGAATAAAATCCCACTGTAGCGCAGTAGCTCACGTCGGACAAGTACCACTTCAAAGAGACAAGCAACTTATTCATTATGGGAGTGGTTACAATATGGCCCATTCCAGAATCACAGGCTTTCCAATATTCTCATGCCGGCAACATAATCATGAAATAGACCGGGTGGTAAGCCTTTTCCTCAATGGATCCGACATCATTTACTTAATACTTATATGCTGTATATAAATGGTGTGAACCTGGATTCTTTCTTTCACAGCATGATACTCATGTCAATGTATTTGACAGCTCCACTTGACTTGTTGTGACTCTGAAAAGAAAACTTATGGTGATTTTTTTATACTCTCTACCACTCTTAGTCCGGGTATAATAATTCTTAAGCCATATGGCTTGCCCCACATCCTCTTAACATGCTATAATTCTAGCTGCATAATAAATGTTGTTGTAAGTATCAATTTGGTGCTTTTCCACAATATCGCTCCATTTGCAAATGTGAAGATGCAGCATAATGTGGATTTCTTAGTATCAACACAGCTTGCAAATCTGTATTTGAGCAGCCAACAACTAAACTCTCAAATTCCTTATATATAAGCATGTAGTCTTTAGTGCCTTGTACTTTTCTAAAGACATTTTTAGCGTCCTTCCAGTGGTCCATTACTGGATTACTTAAAAACTTGCCAAATATCCCGTGGTAAAACTAAGCTAGGGCGCATGCACACTTGTGCATACATAATGCTTCTGACAGCTGAAGCATAAAGAATCATTCTTATCTAATCAGCTTTATACTGATTCCTAAGACTTTAGAATAATCCAAACTTATCGCCCTTAACAATAGGGCAGCCATAGCTGAACATTGGTGCATATCATATTTTTTGAGTACCCTCTCAATGTACACATTTTGAGAGAGTCCCTATACACCTTTGAACCTACCTCGGTGAATATCAATGCCCAAAACATAAGAGGCTTCACCAAGATCTTTTATGTCATATTTTGAAGATAAAATCTCTTTATATTTTGCAGCATATAACTGTTGCTGCTAGCTAATAGTACACTTATTAGAGCATACATATTATTTGAACGCTTACTCTACATTCCATATGCTTCTTGCTTTCTATGACAAAACTTTTTAGCTGTGCCAATCAAACATTCTCATGCAAGTCGCCATTAAGGAACGCAATCTTAGTGTCCATTTGGTGTGACTCTAAATCATAACGAGTCACCAAAGCCATAATGATTTTACATGAATCCTTATTTGAGATGGGAGAGAATATCTTATCATAATTAATTCTCTCTCTTTATGTGAAGCCTTTACAAATAGTATCGCTTTGAACCTTTTGATTTTCCCTTTGGAGTCACATTATTTTTGTAGACCCACTTGCAGTCCACTGTTTTGGCTCTTTTAGGAATTTTTACTAAGTGTCATATATCATTAGCGCTTATAGACTCTTCTTTTTCAATGACCTCACACCACTTATGTGAGTGCTCACTTAGCATAGCTTCCTTAAATATTTTTTGAGATCATCCACCTTTTCTTTGCCATGTCCATTTCACTTATATAGATGACACAATAATTAGAGGTGGCAAGTTTTATCTCACGTGTCAATTTTATAATGGTTGAGGTCATTAATTTTCATGGGTTTCTTTTGAGATTCCACCTGTAGCTCATTTTCAAGTGGTGCCTCACCCATTATCATATCCTCATTCTAACGCTCACTTATTATAGGCACATCCTCACATGGACTTATAGCTGGCGTATTCTCATGCACAACCACGTGTGGGGCGCAGAAGGCTCAGGCGCCCTCTCTTGAGGTGCAACCATATTCTTATATGTAAGAGTAAAATAATTATGAGTGACCGGCGGTAAATCATCAAGCCGTATATACTCAAGTTCAAAACTCTCCTTGAGCGACCATTATATTCTAATGAATAGTGTGCTTTGTCTCAATCAAACTTAGTGGTACTTCTAGGACAATTAAAATGATATATTTAACAAAATGGCAACTTATAGTTTCAGGATTTAATTTTCTAAGTTGTGGATTAAACTTACCTTTTGCTTGGCACCACACGTGTAAATAATTGATATTCGATTTTCAACCAATCCATAATACATAATGTGTCTCAGAGATTGATTTACTTAGAAATTTGATTAATAATATGTGCGGTCATATGCTTTCATCCACAGACTTTCTGGCTATGTAATATAACTTAGCATACACTATGTTCATTAAGGTGCAATTTCCTCAGCTACAACATTTTGCCGGGCGTCAGAGGACCAAGGCTAAAGACTAGATAGAGAGTCCATAGGAACGCCGGTACTATTAAAGGAGGTAAGGTCATTTGTCTCCTGTCATACAAGTGTTAGAGGGTGTGAATGCTCTTTAGATCCTCAGAAAGCACTAAAGATGGCAGAGGAAGCGAAGTCGAAGACCGGAGCTCAAGACTAGCTGAAGTTTCAGTCACCGGACAGTCCGGTGAGGTCACCGGACAGTTCGGTGAGCCCTGAAAGAGCCAGTCTAGAGAGAGGTGCTCTTTGGAGTCGAGGAGGATGAGCCACCGGACAGTCCGTCAGTGCAATGACCGAACAGTTCGATGAACCAGAAGCTGAAGTCCAGAGAAGATGTCTCTAGGAGTTCAAAAGTGAAAGTCACCAGACAGTCCGGTGAAGGTATGCACCAGACAGTCTGGTATCCTATGGAATTGATTTCAGAGAGGGTGTTTCTCTAGCCGTGAAGGTATGCACCGAACAGTCCAGTGTCCTATGAAATTGATTTTAGAGAGGGTGTTTCTCTGGCCGAGGAGGAAGAAGGATCATTGGACAGTCCGGTGATCCAGTCACCGGACAGTTCGGTGATTGCATAAAGTAGACAGCTTTATTACATCATATCTCAACGGTTGTTTCTGTGGTTGGAGCATATTTAAACTGTGAAGGGAGATGTTTTCCAGTGTGCCCTTGATTAGACTAGCAGGAGCTAAGTTGTGAGAGGCCAAACGACACCACCAAAAGAGCACATTGTAAGATTGGAGCTAATAGGATAGTACTAGGGAGCATTCATACACTTCTATAGCTTGTAAGGCTGGAGAGGAGTGATCTTTGCCTATTACTTTTGGTGTGGGCAGCCTATACCGGCTAGGAATCGGTGCTCGAGCTTCCGAGGAAATTGTGAAAGAAGACGCCAAGTTTGTACGAGGTTCCGAGTCCCCCGCTTGAAAGGGACAACAAGAGAGAGCGTCCGAGCCTTAGAGGCTTGCTCTAACGCTCGGGTATGGTGTGCGACAGCCGGGTCGTCGGTGTCTTCGCTCTGGTAATGAAGCGTACCTTTGTGAGCATCGTTTCAGAAATGACAGGAGGGACCGAGACTCCAACGGGAATGGTCCAACAAGGATTAGGGTAAGGTACCTACCTTCCAAGACCTTAGAAAAAAAATCACTAAGCACTCTCTATCTCACTCTCTTTACTTGCAGCATTTACTTACCATTTGATAAGTTGTTCTTTGATTCGTTTCGGTGGCCATCGTGCTAGTGCTTGCTTGTTGCTATTTCTTTATCACTAGCATTGTTAGGGGTTTTAGCCTACTAAACTTATTTATGTTTGCTTCCGTTGTGATCAAGTCTTATAGTTTTAGTTCGTAACGAAGTTAGTGCTATAAGTCCACCAATTCAACCCTCTTTTTGGTGTCCTTGATCCTTATCCTTACAGTGTTATATTATGTGTTAACTGCATAAAAAATAATGTATAGTACTAACTACAGAGATTTCGTTATTTGTGAACCATTGTACCTAAATCCGATTTTTCATGGCGTTGATTGAAAAAATATGTAATTTATACTGGACTCTGTCATGTCACGCCCTTATAACAAAGCCATTCTTCGAAGAGAAAATTTCTACACCCCAAGAATATTCTAGCACTTTCTATAAGAACCGGACATTTCTTATAGACGTAACTTTCTTATAGACGAATCTTACCAATATTTAAAAAACTAATAGTTGAATCAAATCCACTGTCAAAATGACAAATCTTCAGGAGCTGGAGGTAGTAAAAAGGATGTCATTTGTGCTGGGGTTAACCGATCAAAGTAGCCAAAGAAGGAAACATATATTGTATTTATTAATGCTTTGTAGAGTTCTACTCCCTCCAGTTCTATATTTTCAATGGACATTAAACAAAGATAATAGTATGATGATAAAGCGGAAACTGCACACTATAAAATACTCCCTCTTTTCTTGGTGTACTGTGCACATTGTTTTGTGCAATATTGGGTAGGTAGTATGTGATACCGAGTGGGCAAGTGTGGGCAAGTGCCTATTTTATTGTCTTAAAATCCACTTTTCATTTGCCTCTATTCCGTAGACAAATTAATTATTATAGTTAGTCTTTGTAGTCAAGAATTTAAGTTAATATTCATATCATTTATTTAGAACACATCTTTCCTTTCTGTATTTCTTATGTTACCATTTAGAAGAGTAAAAGTGGTAACAAAGGGTTTGGTCTATTGCTGATGCTGCAAAATTTGAATTTAGTATATGCATAGGAAGAAACAACAAAGGCAAATTTTAGTGCCTGTGAACTGGCAGGATTTATTTACTGCAGTAATGCAGAAGGTTATATAATAAGTAAAAAACAATCCATTGATGGGTTTTCCATGACCCAGAAAGTTCAAAAATAAGGTTTTTACATTTATGAGAGCAAAGTTCTTTGTCAAAAACTAGCTCAAAACTACATATTTAGGCATTCAGTTCAAAGGCCTATGATTTTAGTTGACTAAGTTGCAGTCATAGATTTCAAATTACGCCAAGATCATTTGTTTTGTACTTGAAGCATGGAATCAGACACTACATACATTATTAATTTGTAGTTCCTTCCAAACATGATGGCTACCAAGTAGATTCACACATGCAACAACTTAAAAGAACACTATTAAGTTTATGCACTACTCAATTATTCATTGACTGCCAGAATCATATCGTCCATAAAACCAAGAAGACCGGCAACAGGGATAAGCCTTACTTGACACAAACAAGCTGAAATCCACTCAAACCCTTTCTATTTACAGCCAGAAGCATGGATACTTTCCAAAGTATTTCAGAATAGCTAAACAATCATGACGATATTTTTTAATGCTCGATGCAGCTTATTATACATGCATGCCACACAAAAAAATAGCACCGTAGAATAAATTTTCTTCCATAGTAAACTGATATTGTTGGGCACATGAAACAGCATGAAAATTTGTAGTCTAGCGAAATTGGTAAAACATACGCATCATACTAAACATATCTGGTAGATTTAGTACACATCTCAGATAACTTTACTTGCTAAACAAAGGGACACAGAAGAGTAACTATGCTACAAAACATTTAAGTATGCACGTATTGACTCTGTAGTATCAAGAGGGCAAAATGATCAACCCCAAATTAACATGAACCATATGACGGATCTTTGCATTTTGTGCTTCGGCAAGAGCTTTTGACTCTTTCTTCCCGCATAAAAATCACAAAGCTCTGGCACTCCTATGGCTTTGCCTAGCCCAGTATGCTCCGTATGGTTCTTGCACAGATCTAAATATTGTTTGACCTCTCCATCTAAGCTAGCCTCCACCATGCAGTCGACACTATGAATCAGATATTCATTGAGAATCATCTCATCTGCTTGGGTCCAAAGCAGACAGGCTTGAAACCTTAAGGATGGGCAGTAGTCAGCTTCTTCAAAAGGATTTAGAAGGCAGGGATCAAGGCGGTCAACAAAAATTGCATGGAAAAGTGAGTGGATCCACCAGCCAATACAGGCTTGCGGTCACGCCTTATAACCGAGTTAGCGGTAGTGGTTGCAAGAGACCGAAACAAGGATATAGGAAAATCAGTAGCAGTTGAGGGAATCGCTCCAATAAGATGGTGGCAAATACTACATCGATCAATCATACACATTTTTTTGGGGTGATGTCAAGACCATGATAGATTTGCATCTTGTTGGTGTTCAGGACCTCACCGCCGATTGCCTTGGCCATGTCAATTGACAGCTTCGTCTTCCTGGTGCTAGTAGCACCGGCGATAACCACCATCTTATTTGCAAACATTTTTAGGAGAGAATGGTGAGTGGAAGTTATATGAGGAAAGCGATTGGATGATTATATGCTTCACATGCCATAGGTATTTCCCTGTGCATGAGAAAGGGGAAAGTGCTGAGTGTTCTGGAGACCTAGGTATTCATCTGGGCTTATATCTGTGTGCTCAATTAGAAACTTTTGCATGGCCCACCATATTTACTACTTGTTTAGAACAGAATTCTGCCAGGCATGACCCATTAGTTTTTAAGCGAGACATTGTTGGCCCTGGCTCAATTTTGCGTGCTTGATTTTCTCTAAATTCAAGATTTTAACAAAAACAAATTAAAATTAAAATGTAGGAATATAGAAATATAATTTCACTTACAATATTGAAATATAGATTTGTTATCAAAACCATGTCATTCCTCGTGTCAACCGCCCCAACAACAGTGCCTCATGTCAACCATTTGACCGTCCCTAGTGACCAAGTATAATTATATATGTATTTGTATTTTTCCAAATATATTACTTTATACTTCCGGTGCCTACTTTTCTTGGGCGTATTTGCCACAAAAAATTTTCTACACATGTTGGCCGTATTTCATTGGTTCCCTCGATTTGTGTGCATGGAAGTTGGTTCAGACGTGAAGTTAATTACAGCTCTGTTTGATCCTGACCACTAATTATTAGCTGATAATTTGAGTCCCTACACTGAGTAATTTTTAATTCATTATTCACCTGAAACCTACTAAATGCGACTAATAGGGTGAAAAAGTAACCAAGAGACGATACTGCCAATGCTTTGCTTAAAAAATACTTCCTGTTTTTCCCAATCGCCCTCATTTTTTCTCTTACGTCTTAGAGTGTTTCTTTCTTCCATGGTTTTTCTCTGTCCGCATCTGCCTCTACTATCGCCAAGCGTTTATGCTACATAAGACAAAGAGAATTCTGAACTTCAAAAAATGGTCGAACGTACTTTTAAAAATTTAAAAATGGTGGGAAGAATTATTTAAGTAGCTAACAATTAGCCAGGGATTGAAAAAGACACGGACTAGTTATTATGTAGAGGTAAGAATGATGCTTCTCTATAAATTAGACTACCAATTAGTTCAGACTCCAAACAAGCTAATGACGGACAATCTGTCAACTAATTGTTAGTGGAGAGATGTTACAATGTTTGAAGTAAACCACAACCGTCTACTTGATCAGATCTAACGGTTAAAAACAAAGAGGTGCCTAATCAAAGTTAGCAAATTGGTAGACCCGGTACCAAAAATAATGAACCCAGTACCATTTTTTAAAATTTAATGGTTGAAATTAATTGAGAAGAAAAAGGTACCTCTAGTACCTCCCAAGCACCTCTCTTGTTAGTGACGTACTAATAGTTAGTCGCCTGAATCCAATGAGGGCTTGCATTGCTCTTCAACTTGGCTGGCAAATTACTCTCTATATCCATTTGGAAGCAATTTCTTTAGAATAAAAATTAAACTAGAGTTCCATTTCCAGAAAGGCTGAAAATGCACGTAAATGGTAAGAAAAAATGTTTTACCATTTTTATTTTCATATTTCAAAGACCGGATGGAAATTAAAACAGGAAAGGTGGAATTGAAAACGAACAGAACAAACATGGAGTTAAGCCGGAAATAATGTTACAAAAATTAGTTAATAGAACAGTGTCATTATAAGTTTATTCCTTTGGAAATGTGACATTATGATTCACAAAACATGGTGGGGACCATTACTTCTTTACTCAGAACTAATAAAAACACATTAGTATTGTCGGGATCATATACCCTGGGTACCTACGGCCTCGGACCAAATATGAAGGCCCAGCTAAGATTCATGGCCCATGGGCTGAGTCGTGGCCTGCGAACAACCTCATTGCGTCAAGCCCCGAAGATCTCACCCGACCATCCGAGGGTCGGGATCACCCAAAGACAACATCTGGCCACCGATGGTCAGATTCGCCAGAAGACCCAGCCCGACCATCCGAGGGTCAGAGCCGCATGACGACAAAACCCTGCCATCCAAGGGTCGGGGAACAGCCTTACGTATCCAACCCCCTAGGGGCGGCACCCTTCCAACCTTCAAGCTTAAGGACGATGCCGTCGACCCAAAGGCAGAAGCCACGGCCAACGAGCAATCCTCAGCCCAAGGGTCAGCAATCATGACCATCATCCCCGACTGGTCTCAAGACATCCTCACTTTTCTCTGAGACGACACCCTTCCAACCGACACCAATGAAGCCAAGCGTGTCTCACGCCACGCCAAAGCCTACATCATCGCCGATGATCAACTCTACAAGAGGAGTACGAGCGAGTGCTCCAATGTTGCATCCCTCAGGCGGAGGGTCGGAAGCTTCTAGACGACATCCACTCAGGCATTTGCGGCCACCACGCTGCCCCGAGGACCTTAGTCGAGAAAGCTTTCTGTCAGGGGTTCTACTGGGCCACGCAGTCTCTAATGCTAAGCACCTAGTCCGTTCCTGCAAGGGCTGCTAGTTCTACGCCCCACAGAAGCACATGCTGGACTAAGAGCTCCAGACGATCCTGATCACGTGGCCATTTGCGGTCTGAGAGCTTGACATCCTTGGGTCTTTTACAAAAGTGCATGGGGCTTCACCTACTTTTTCGTCACCGTTGACAAGTTTACCAAGTAGATCGAAGCAAAGCCGGTGCCGACCATCAGCGCTGGCCAAGCGGTCGACTTCTTCCACGACATCATATGCTACTTTGGGGTCCCGAACTCCATCATTACCGACAACGGCCAGCAGTTTGCCGGTCAGGAATTCTACAAATTCTGCGAAGAGTACCATATATGGCTTGACTTCGCCTCCATGGCCCACCCGAGGACTAACGGGCAGGTTGAGCGCCCCAATGGGATGGTGCTCTAAGGCCTCAAGCCTCGACTCCACGACTACATCGAGCAGGTGGCCGGACGATGCGCTCAGGAGCTTCCATCCATGTTGTGGGGACTGCGCATGACTCCCAACAAAACAACAGGGTTTACCCCTTTGTTTATGACGTTCGAGGCAGAAGTTGTGCTGCCGACCGACCTCGACTTTGACTCACCGAGAGTCCGAGCCTACGACGAGGAAAGATCAGAAGCGGCACGGCAAGATGCCCTGGATCAACTGGACGAGATGCGCGACGTCACCATTCTATGGTCAGCCAAGTAACAGAAGAGTCTACCATGACTACACACTCGGTGGATCAAAGGTTGGGCCTTCAATGTAGGATACCTGGTGCTCAAGAGGGTCCAGTGCCTACAAGTTGGCAACCGCCTACAAGTTGGCAACCGAATTCTAAGGCCCAGTGCCTACAAGTTGACGATCGAGAGTGCTTGGAATATCGAACAATTGCATCGGTTCTATCCATAATAAAATCAGCTAAGTTTTTTTGTGCACTCCTGTTTTTACTCTCGTTCTGGACGGCAGAGCGTAGCCGAAAAGCCACCCTCCGCCGCCAGGGCTAATCTCAGTGTCCCCAACGGCGTAGGCCTCGAGCCTCCCACCCTAGGGTCGACGCATCTGACCCCTTCATTTTTGCTCTCAAGCTCCGTGCCTCACTTTTCATTCTAAGGCTCCATACCTCATTTCCCAAGGACTGCTCCCCCGACCCGCACCGAGTTCACGTATGACCCTCGTACGTGCAAAGTAAATCGGGCTAGCATTTAAGTTTTCCTCGTGGCTAACGATTGACGACCCACGGTTGGTGACGCTCTACGATTGTATCAAGACCGACCTCGGCCCTACGAGCTATATCCTACCCAGTCGCTCGGTCAACGCTCAACGGAACTCAAAAAATGCAAAGACACGAAGTATTTACATAAACAAAATGAGGATTGGGAACTTTGTTTATTTACAAAGCAAAGTGGACTACACAAAGGTTACAAAATCCTAACATATAGGGCTCTTGGTACAGCCGAGGCATCTGCCTGAACCGCTCCTGCAGGAAGTTGGGCGTCCAGAAGGCCGTGCAGAGATCGCGTGCCCTGGGCTGAGCCTCGGTCGACAGCTCCTTGATCCGCTCGTCCGACGCGTCTGCAGCGAATCCCTCACTGGAGGTCGGTGTCCGAGTAGTGCGATCGGGTCTGCGCCAGGGCCATCGAGCACCTGTCCTTCAGCGTGACGATCAGCGAGGAGCCTATGAGCCCGGGCAGCGGCCGCAACATTTGGCCCGTATACTCCATCGAGAGGGAGTCCTCGTTCACGTCGGCAAAGACTTGCCGAAGCATGGAGCGGACGTCCCTCAGCACTCAGAACTGGCCAACCACAGCTGCAAAACAACACCAATAAGACGCCGAGCTCTACGACCCTACATCAACAAGCAGAGTAAGTACACGTACCGTCGTGCTTCTTCAAAGGCGACTTCAGTCGCAGCCTTGGCGTCCGCCAGTTCCTTCCGAAGCTGGGCGGTCATCGCCTCGGAAGTCCCCCGCATCTGCTCCAAGGTGTCGACAGCCGACTACCTCACCTCGGACAGCTCCACAAAGAGTTTGCCGACCTCATCCTCAGCAGCCACGAGCGCCGTCTCGGCATCATTTCGGCCCTCGATGGCTTGGTAAGAGTTGTCCTCGGCTCAGGCGCGAGCTTCTTTGGCGAGTTGACGTGCCTCGTCTGCGGCAAACTTTTGGTCCTGGTGGGGCTTCATCTCCAAGACCTGCTGGTTCACCTGCCCACAGAGCTCTGGACAAAGTACAAAAATATTGTCAACTCGCAATCTGCGAGTACGAAAGATCGGAAAGGTAAGAAACTTATGTGCAATGACTTGCTTGGCGGCGGCAAGCTCGGAGGAGACTTGGATCTTCTCCGCCCGATCCTTGGCGACCTCCTTCCGGGTCTCCTAGGCCTCTTCGAACGACACCCGGCTAGCGTCCCGAGCGGCGTTGAGCTGGTGGTGGAGCCGGATGGCGTCTTCCCTTTGGCGCATCGCGGCCAGCCATGGTCTTCTCCAACTCCTCATGGAGGGAGTCGACATCAGCCTGCAGCCCAGGGTTGTTCAACGACTGACCCACAGCCGGGAAGAGGGTCTCCTGCAGGAAGCACAAACTCAACACCACGACTAAGAAAGGTTCATATGAAAAGCCTAAAGATCTACGACTTACCCGGCACTCATGCAGGCGGGAATCCTCCAGGATGTCCCGGCACTCGGTCATCTCGCTTCTTAAGGCCCACACACACAGCATATACAAACCGATGAACCTCGTAAGCTTGGCCTTCGTAGTGCTGCATCACCTGCGCCACTGCTTCACCCGAGGGGGGGTCCTCCCCCGAGCACTGGCCCCCCGAGGTTGAGGGCGAGGAGACAGCCATCGTGGCCATCCATGTGGCAGCCACCTCCGCCTCCGTCGTCTTTCCTCCCTCCTGAGGGTCTTCTTCGTCGGCGGCTAGGGTCGGCTCCCTTGGACCCTCGGTGGCGTCGGTCGGGGTCGGCTCCCCAGCTCCTCGGTGGTATGCGGAGTCAGCTCCCTTGGGCCCTCGCCGGGGTCGATCGGGGGGCGAATCCCTTTGCTCCTCGGACGCGTCCAGGGTCAGATCCTTCACACCCTCGGCGGCAGGGGCCGGGACCGGCTCCTCCTATCCTTCGGCAGCAGCAATCGGGGTCGACGCAGGCTCGTCTTCCCTGACCGCCATCCCATCACCCCCTCGGCGCCCGCAGCTGGGGGAGGCAACGTATCTTCTTCAATCACCGCCTCCTCCCGGTCCTTGGCGCCAGCGTTCGGGGGAGGCGGCAGCGAAACAACTCCAACTGCTGGCGCGCCGGCCGATGGGTCTTGCACTTGGGGGCGGCGTTGCAGAGCCCGCCTCAGAGGGTCGGATCCCCCTATGTCGGCCGCAAGCACACCCCCAGCACGGGAGCAGCTGCGGAGGTAGAGGCGGCGACAAGCAACGTTGAGGCCCTATCAAAACGAACGAGCTAAGTTCAACACTTGAATAAAAATAGAGTTATTTCGATGAATAACCTTAAGTGCAGGGACTTACACCTTCAACCGCCGGGTCCAAAGAGGACGGTTCAAGCCTGGCATCGGCAGGCTAGCACTTGAAATAAGTGAAAGTCGCCACCGCCGCTACCCTGGCCATAGTTGGGACGGGGTGGACGACGCGATCAGGGAGTCGATGCCGCTCGGGTCTACGGTCCTCGCCCGCTTGGCTAGGGATCCAAGGGCATCATTTGCCGCCCTCTGATGGCGACGGGTCAGCGGCGGCTTGTCGTCGGAAGACTCGGAGTCCTCCAGGTCGATGGCACCACCCGACAGTACCGTAGCTGGCCTGGAGGCCGTAGGGATCGGAGTCCCTGACCCACCGCTCGCAGCGGCGGCCGACCCTCAAGACGGGGTTGCTCAGACACCCCAACCAGCGCCTACGCAGTCAAGGCGGCCACTCCAGCGGCATCAATAGTGGGCACAAGCCGAAGGTCTGCTGGATGATCCCACCTTCCTTGGTCCAGCCAGTGGCCCTCATCCACCTCCTGGATGGGGCCGCGCTTGCCGCACCGGCATGGCCCGCGCCGACTGGCGCCGGGGCCGGCGCCCTCGAAACAGGCAAAGGAGCGAGGCCCACCTGCAACACATCAACGACAACTTTAAGCCTACAACGCAAATGACGATCGACTACTACTACACTACAAAATCCAACGATGAAGACCTTGCGGAAAATCAACTTACCAGTGAGCGCGGATGGTTCCTGTGAACAGTGCTGGTCCGCTGACAAGATCTTTGTTGGGGTCGCCCTCCAACAAGTGTGCCATCCGCTGCTCAAGATTTACGTCCGACACCTTCCTCTCGACCACCTCGAGTGTGTCGTCGGAGGCCCCGGTGTAGTCGTAGAGGCACCAGGCTCGAAGGCAGAGTGGCTGGACACAGCGCCGCATGAACATGGCGACCACTGTAAGAAATAAAATCTGATTCTGTGAAGTAATTTTTTGAAATAAATTAAAGGGTTGAGAGTAAGAAATAAATTCTTTTAATTGTATGAAGTGATTCTCTGTCTTGATTCAGAGTTTTTTCTAAAAAATTAAAAAAATCATTTTTAATCACAGAATCAATTTATAGAAGAATTAAAAGTGAATTCAAAAGAACGAGCGGATCCCAAAATCACCGTGAAAACAAAGAAAGCCTTAGCGGCTAAATTAAAAAAATAAACGAACGCCAGAGCGAAGAGAAACAGAAGCAGATAAACGCTGCCCTGCCATATCCTTCTGAACGGCAGCCGTCCATGGCGACCGCCCCGCTCCTTCCCGCTCGCTCCCTCCTCATCCGACCACCGCAGTCCAGTCCACGGCCACTGGCGCCCTTCCGCGCCAGCCTCTCCCGCCACAATGAACCTTCCCCCGACCCCAAGCGCGGCCGCGACCCTGTCCCTTCGCACCCGGCCTTCTCCGTGGCCGCGCGCCGCCGCGCCAAGAAGATCCCCATCCCGGACACCGGCGAGTCCGCTTCCGGCATCCGCGTCACTGACCGCGGCCTCTCTTACCGCCTCGACGGCGCGCCGTTCGAGTTCCAGTACAGCTACACCGAGGCCCCTCGCGCGCGCCCCGTCGCGCTGCGCGAGGCCCCGTTCCTGCCGTTCGGGCCTGAGGCCACACCGCGGCCCTGGACGGGGAGGAAGCCGCTGCCAAAGAGCCGCAAGGAGATGCCGGAGTTCGACTCTTTCGTGCTGCCCCCGCCGGGAAAGAAAGGGGTGAAGCCCGTGCAGTCGCCGGGGCCGTTCCTCGCCGGGATGGAGCCCAGGTACCAAGCGGCATCCAGGGAGGAAGTGCTTGGTGAGCCCCTTACGAAGGAAGAAATCGCCGACCTCGTCAACGGGAGCCTCAAGACCAAACGCCAGCTCAATATGGGTGGGTTTCCTTCCTCGTTGTGAGTGATGGCCGTGCTGGTCCATTTTCCATCATAGCTTCTTGATTTGGTCGTGAACAGTGGGCTTATATTATTGGCGAATAAGGGACAAGCATAACTTCCAATGGAAATAAGGAATTTCCTCTATGTTATGCTCATTGAAATGAAGCTTACAGTAGCAGAGAAATCCTTATGAACCAGTTAAACAAAGATACTTGGTAACGACAACAGGAAGATGATAGAAATACAAGCTTGTATATTTACCATGGCATTTTTTATGTTCCTGTGTTTACTATAGTGTGCACTATATGAGTTATATTTCAAACGGTATTTATTGATATGGTAGTATGGGAAAAAAATTTGAAGATGTCCCTGTAATTGGCTGCAGGTAGAGATGGTTTGACACACAATATGTTGGAGAACATTCATGCACACTGGAAGAGGAAGAGAGTTTGCAAGATAAAGTGCAAAGGTGTCTGTACAGTTGACATGGATAATATCTGCCAACAGCTAGAGGTTTGTAAGCTCCTTTCCATTTTGTTTGGTTTAGTTGCTTGTGATTAACTCTGCTTAAGTTTAACATAGCCAGTCCTAAACCTGGATAAAAGAGGAGGGTACTCCGTCTATGCTTCTTAACATAGATGGAGGTTTCACCTATGTTGCCACGACATAGTCGGTATCAAGTCCGGATAATTTAGTGGGTTGTGGTAGACGTGGCGAGCCAACAACTATCATATCCATTCCCATGGAAATGAAACTCAAAAGAATTTCGTTGGGGCGTAACCCTCTTAACGACGCGCTATGTCGGAACCCGGGTACGGTGGAAAATGAGCAAGGGCCGGGTCACCACATCCTTAGTGGTGCGCCGTATCGTGATCTGGATGCGGTGTCAAGTGTGCAAAGATCGGGTCGTCGCATCCTTAGTGGCGCGCTACGCCGTCGCTCGGGTGTAGTGGAAAATGAAAAAGGGTATTCGCATTTGTCTCGGCGGATGCGGGGGGTAAGGAAGCTAGTCGAGCCTTGTAAGTTGTGGGTAGGTAGTTGGAATGTAGGGTCGCTTCCAGGTAAGCTTCGAGAGATAGTCGATGCTATGATTAAGCGACGTGTGAATATTCTTTGTGTTCAGGAGACGAAAGGGAAGGGTCAAAAGGCAAAGGAGGTGGAAGATACCGGTTTTAAGCTTTGTTACACGAGGACATTGACAGCAAAAAACGGAGTAGGCATTGTGATCGACAAGAGGTTTAAAGATGGCGTGGTGGACATCAAAAGGCACGAAGATAGGATTATTCTAGTGAAGCTGGTTATTGGAGATTTAGTTCTGAACATAATTAGTGCTTATGCTCCTCAAATAGGTCTGGATGAGAGTGTCAAGAAGCAATTTTGGGAGAATTTGAATGCGATGGTCAGCAGTGTGCCTATCGCTGAGAAGCTCTTTATAGGAGGAGACTTAAATGGGCACATTGGCTCTTCTAATGTAGGCTTTGAGAAAGTGCATGGTGGTTTTGGCTACGAGAGTAGGAATCAAGAAGGGGAGAGGGTTTTGGACTTTGCCTTGGCCTACGATTTGTTTGTTGCGAACTCCTGTTTTAGAAAGAGAGCCTCTCATTTAGTAACCTTTCAGAGTGGTCCTCACTGTAGCCAGATTGATTTTATCTTAGCAAGAAAGAATGATAGACATGCTTGCTTAGACTGTAAGGTGATACTAAGAGAATGTGTGGTACCTCAGCATAGGCTTGTGGTTGCGGACTTTTGCTTTCAGTTGCGCTCTCTACGGAGGAAGCAAATCAAGGTGAAAATGACAAAGTGGTGAGAGCTTAAGAAATATGCAGTACATACTTTCAAGAAAGGTTATCAAGGAGGCCCTTTGGCAAGCAGAAGATGATGCAAATGTTATGTTGTTGAAGATGGCCGCTTGCATTAGACAAATAGCCTCAGAGGAGCTTGGTGTGACTAGAAGAGCCAGATATGAAGCCAAAGACACATGGTGATGGTGGTGGAACGAGAGTGTCCAGAAGGCTATCAAAGAGAAGAAAGAGTGCTTTAAGCGAGTACACATTCATAGAAGCGTGGTCAACATAGAGCAATATAAAATAGCAAAAAAGACCGCAAAGCGAGCGGTGAGTGAGGCAAGAGGTCGGATGTTTGATGCCTTTTACCATCGATTAGACACGAAAGAAGGAGAAAAAGACATCTATAAGATAGCCAAAAGTCGAGAGAGAAAAAGTAGGGACCTCAACCAAGTTAAATGCATTAAGGATGAAGCAGAGCATCTGTTAGTAAATGATAAAAAGATCAAGGATAGATGGAGAGAGTATTTCGCTAAACTCTTAAACGAAGATAGTGGGAGCTCATCCATTGAGTTGGATATCTCTTCCGATGACTTAAATAGGCACTTTGTGAGAAGGATTCAAGAATCCGAGTTAAAAGAGGCCTTGATAAAGATGAAAGGAGGTAAAGCGTTGGGTTCGGATGGGATTCCCATTGAAGTGTGGAGATGTCTTGAGGATGTAGCAATAGTTTGGCTCACCAAGTTGTTCAATCTCATCTTTTGATCAAACAAATGCCTGACGAGTGGAGGCGGAGTATTTTAGTACCGATCTTTAAGAACAAAAGAGATGTGCAAAGTTGTACTAACTATCGAGGGATCAAGTCAATGAGCCACACAATGAAGCTATGGGAGAGGTTTATTGAACACCGTCTGCGTGGATCAACGAGAGTCACTCAAAATCAATTTGGTTTCATACTCGGGAGATCCACTATGAAGGCAATTTTCTTAATAAGTCAACTGATGGAGAGATACAGAGAGTAGAAGATCTGCATATGGTCTTCATTGACTTAGAGAAGGCTTATGATAAAGTGACTAGGAATGTTATATGGTGGGCATTGAAAAGGCACAAAGTCTCAATAAAGTACATTAATCTCATTAAGGATATGTACAAAGATGTGGTGACAAGTGTCTGAACAAGTGATGGAGACACCGATGAGTTTTCAATTAATATAGGACTGCACCAGGGGTCGGCTCTGAGCACTTATCTTTTTACTTTGGTGATGGATGAGATCGTACGAGACTTACATAGGGACATTCCTTGGTGTATGCTCTTTGCGGATGAAATTGTGCTAGTGGATGAGAGCAAGATAGAGGTGAAGCTGAAGTTAAAATCATGGATACATGCTTTGGGGTTAAAGGGTTTTAGACTTAATAGGTCTAACAGAGTATATGAAGTGTGATTTCAGTGCTGCCGTAGTCGAGGAAGGAGATGTTAGACTGATGGCCAGGTGGTACCAAGAAGGACACTTTCCGTTATTTGGGTTCAATGTTGCAAAAAGATGAAGATATTGATGAAGATGTAAGTCATAGAATTAAAGCCGGATGGTTGAAGTGGCGTCAAGCTTCTGAAGTTTTATGTGATAATAGGGTGACTCAAAAACTCAAGGGTAAATTTTATAGGACTGCAATTCGTCCTGCCATGCTTTATGGAGCAGAGGATTGGCCTACGAAAAGGCGACATGTCCAACAACTTCACGTAGCCGAAATGCGTATGTTGAGATGGATGTGTGGCCACTCGAGGAGAGATCGTGTCCGAAACGAAGACATACGGGAGAGATTAGGAGTGGCACCAGTTGGGAGAAACTTGTGCAACATCGTTTGAGGTGGTTCAGACATATTCAACGAAGACCACAGGAGGCACCAGTTCGTAGCGGGATAGTAAGTCGGTCAAACGGTGTGAAGAGAGGCAAAGGTAGACTAAACTTGACGTGGGAAGAGTCTGTGAAGAGAGATCTAAAAGATTGAGATATCGTCAAAGAGTTAGCTTTAGATATGAGTTCGTGGACGCTAGCAATTCACGTGCCTGAACATTAATTACCGTTTGTTGCTCTTTTTTAGTCGTCTCTCGGAGTTTTATCTCTAGCCTACCTCAACTTGCTTGGGACTAAAAGCTTTGTTGTTGTTGTTGTTGTTGTTGTTGTTGTAGTAGTTGCTTGTGATTGTGATGCAACTTTTTTGCACCCCCCCCCCCATTTGTTTAGGGTGTCACTGTTTTCAATCATTATTCTTGGAAGGCTCATCATCTGATATTGTAATTTTAGAAATCATCCTAATTACAGATATACTAACTACAAACTTATGAACTCATTTCTTCAGTTGCACATTTATTATCCCTTTTTTGATTCCTTCATATTTTACCGCAACAGGAAAAGGTTGGGGGAAAAGTAATACACCGTCAAGGGGGTGTCATATTTCTTTTCCGTGGAAGAAACTACAATTACAGAACTAGGCCATGTTTCCCACTTATGCTCTGGAAACCTGTTGCACCAGTGTACCCTCGACTTGTTAAGAAGGTCCCAGATGGCTTAACTCCAGAAGAGGTAACAGAAATGCGCAAGAGGGGGCGTCATATACCACCAATTTGCAGACTTGGTAAAGAAGTTTTTTTTTTCCATGCAGTGGTTGCATTGAAGTTTGAACTGTTGATTTCATTCTCTCTGTTTTGTTTCTCTAAAATCTATAAAAAAAATCAGCAAGTAGAACAAGGTGAAAACAAATTCTTCTTTCTGTGACCTGTTTAATTGCTAACATATCTAAGTTTTTGCTCCTAGTCTGCTTCACTGATCTAACCCCGGACACCAAATCTAGATAACTTTTATAGGGACCATTTAAAGTGTTGCCTCCAGAACCCACATAAGCACTGCTTACAAAACTAACATGACATGTTGAGAATGACATCATAAAAACAAGGTAATTTGTGCCATAAAATTTATAACTTTCAAGTGGTAAGCTAAAATTTAGAAATGCTCAAACATTTCAAATTTTGAGCATCAAATTTACAAAACAATAGTATAATCACAAAGGACAATTTTGTCTTTTTGCACCAAAACTTAACACCGTTAGAGTCATATAACAGACTTATGGCTCAATTTGAGGTTGGCTTTAAAAAAGTGATGGCTAAATCACAAAATCAGAAAATCAATGGCTGAATCACAATTAGACAAAAATCTATGGCTGAAATACAATGGCTCCATTCATATATGGGTGCCATCATTCTGTTAGTGCATTGTTCCTTTAATCATGTTGCTTCTTTGTATACTGCTGTAATTAGTTGGACTTGTACCTTAGTTGGACTTGTACTTCATATGCTGAGAGTAAGAAGGCAATGTCAGACATTTATGGTACAGGTTAAAATCAGATCTACAATTAGGTCTGAAGTATTTGAAAACTAAATATAGTTAACAACAAAAAATATATTTGTTTTGCATAGAAAGGAAAAGGAATATTGGTATATCTTTAATTCACAGTACTATCCTGTTTTCTAGGGCTTTGACTTTTACAGTGTGGGAGAAGTTATCAGCCAAAGCATACTTGAGGTCCATGTGGAAAATGAAATAATTAGTAGTTTTGTACGATTAATTATGCAGAAACCTGTACCATATTAAATTTTGCCTTGCAGTGCATATTATATACGTGGACTACTTTCTATGTATTTGATCATTCATTAATTTTATATTTTGTACTACTCTTTTCATTCATTGAATCAGCCAATTTTGTACAGGTAAAAATGGTGTTTATGCTAACCTTGTTAAGCAAGTTAGAGAGGCATTTGGAGTATGTGATCTTGTCCGTGTTGATTGCTCAGATCTTAACAAAAGTGATTGCAGAAAAATTGGGGCTAAATTGAAGGTTTGATAGATCTCAGAATAATATTTTGGATTCTTTTTGTTTGAAAATTGATGAACTCTTTCTTTTGTAGGATCTAGTTCCCTGTGTCTTACTTTCTTTTGAGTTTGAGAATATACTGATGTGGAGAGGAAACGATTGGAAACCGTCTCTTCCTCTAGTGAAAGAAAATAATTTTGAGGTGGCAGAAGTGCAAGAACATATCAGTGGCGAAAAATTGAATAAAAATGTCAGAAATTCAGGAACTGTTCTTACCCAGATTGATTTAACAGGTAATGAAAGATCTCTTACGAGCTGCAATTTGGGTGAAGATGGAGGAGAACCAAAAGATTCTGTGAATCTTAACCTTGCCAGTTATATATCATTTAGTTCTGCAACTGAAGCCACTGGATTACTTAATTCTGTAGGTAAATCTGGAACCAAACCTTCAGAACACACTACTCTAGAATCTTCTCCATCAAGTTCAGGAAGTGATTTTGTGCATCCATCTCTTAAATCGGAACTACATAGCCAAACTCTCCTACCAGACAAGTGCAAAGAAAGAGGTCTGTTTGACGAGTCATTTAACCATTCTGCAAGTTTTGGACATTCTCCAGATGCCTTGGAACCTTCTCTCGGTGAAACAAGCATTGGTGATGAATTGGAAGCTATGAGCAAAGACCTTGAAGACTTAACATCAAGTAATATTCCAAACAGCACTTCTAAAATGCCTTCCTATATGGAGGCAGTAGTGATTCGTTTGAAACAGGCCATTGACAATGGCTTGGCGCTTGTTCTGAATGAAACTGAGTTTGTTGATTATAATTTGGTCTATCAAAAGTCTCTGGCACTTGCAAAGTCAGCTCCACGAGGACCAATCTTTGAGCATAAACAAAGGAGATTGAATGCCAGGAGTAATGGGCGAGACAAGCACGTAAGGATTAAAAAGCATCTTGTAGAAAATAAAGTATCTGGTCATGTTGAAAACAGAGATATTGGCAATATAGAATCGCTAGTTGATACAAATGATCATGCACAAGAGTTTCTGTCAGATGTAATTCCACAAGGTACCTTAAGAGTGGATGAACTAGCGAAGTTGTTAGCTTAGATGTGACTTCTTTGGTCAACAATAAAGATTGGTACATTAACATCCTTCTTTTCAGATACAAAATGTGAAATATCAAATGTACTATGAGATGGTTAAAGGTGGGCTGGTGTATTGCAGTAACTATAAGGGGCTGTTTGTGTCAGCTTTCAACCACTTTTAGGGGTTGGCTTTTGGAAGATCTAAAAGTCAATGATTCTAAAATTTTGAGAGGAAGAAGAATTCTCAACTTTTAGAGAATTTTCAACTTTTAGATCTTCCAAAAGCCAACTCACAAAAGTGATGAAAAACTTAAACAAACAGGCCTTAATAATTTTGACTACAATTATAATTATGTGCACTTTAAAAATCAATTCATAAACTCTACTGCCTGATTTGTTCATCACCAGCGTCCATTAAAGTTCACATGATACTAGTAAACATGTGAAGTGCTAAACTTTGATTTGCTTAACAGGGTTCTGCTATGCATGTCGGTGTCTATCACCTTGCCCAAGTAGTAGTTACTAAATCCAACAGATACTTGTAGCTTTAGAATTTTAAGAGGCTGGACTTTTACATGGGTTGAGTTTCAACAAAATAAAAATTTGGAACTATTTGAAAATTTGAGCTAACAAACGTCATAAAGAATTTCTCCCTTTTTTGGAGGGTAGGAGGGGTTCCCCTACTGCACTTACTGTACAGGGTTAGGCTGCGTTCGGTTAAGTGGGATTGGAGCAGGATTGAAGAGGAATGAGGAGGATTAAATCCTGATCTAACTTGTTTAGTTAGGGAATAATTCCACTCCAATCCAGGTTAATCCAACCGAACGCAGCCTTAGACAGAGGAAAAGAAACAAAGCTTTACAGGATCAGAAGCCAATTTAACATGGCTGCTTTAAACTGGGCTGCGCTCTGTGCTTTGCGGACCTGAAAAGATTTGTCTGAACTCCTATTTGCACCGCACTCCATCGTTGAAACGATGTTGGATCCATGTTGCTCATGAGGCTATTATTACTACCAAGGGGAAGGAAAATGAGTTTTCTGTCCTCCGAGAATCTCAAGCATATGCAAAAAGTGGCGGAGCAGCCGCAAAAGGAGAGCCCTGCGAATACTACGGGGGTGATTGGTCCGCCGCACTGTGCCCAGCCAGACTGCGCACATGCGCCAGTCGCATGATTGGTTGTTGAGGCCCTCTCGGCCAGGCTGTGCGCATGCATGGTGCGTTTGGTTGCCCGTGTGTTCTTAGTCTGGCTTGTATCAGTGAGTCAGGGTCATTTGAATCAGGTTTTATATATGCAAGTTCATTCAGGTTTGCATCTGTCTAGTCAAGCTGCAAATAAATCAAACATTGTTTGGTTGTTTGTATGAATACTTTTTGCATGAGATAAAAAAGTAAAAAAATATTATTATAAAATAATCTTGTTGCTAATGATGTCATTTGTAATTAATATAGTCCAAAACTTAATCATTTAAAGTTTAATTAAATTTAAAAGTATTTAATCATGCTAATATACATTAATCATGACACTAAGTGTCATTAGTAATTAGCGTGCTGCACACAACGAACCTGATCCCCTGGAAAAGGTGGCCTCCCGCGTTTCTCTACAGCTTGGACGCGCCGGCCATTTTGCATGCGGCCGGCCTGATTGGAGTAGACACGCAGGCAACCAATCACTTGTTCAGTGCATCTGCGGAGCCTGGGTAGGCCTCGTACAGGCTGCCAAACGTGCCCGCAGTGAATGTGCGTTTGGTCATCTGCACGCCCTGTCCGCCTCTGCCACGTCCGGCCTGGCTCACGAGAAACAAAACTCGATTTTATTTTATCTGGGCTAGCGCACTAAGTACCTGACTCGTGAGGAACGAGCCTGATGGAGATGATACGTGAACCAATCACGTCATATATCTCTTGATACAATATAGTTACATGGTAAAATATCTATTTTTCCAGATCTCAAAACGGGCCACTGCCCGGGCACCAGACTACCCCTAGCTCCGCTAATGGTGAAAATTGACACTAAAAAATGAGCGTCAGAGTTTCCTCCCCATTTTGCAGTGCATTGAAAACAATTTATCTTTCGCACTTGGAGATTGGTCTTCAATTCATAGCCAAAATGCTGCTAGCCAAAAAGATTCAAAAACTCCGGGGTGATGCATCAGCTAGCTAACCATTTACCTAGTAAGCCTCTAAACTGCTCACCATCAGCTTGAAAACTGGCCATAAGGAAGCACCTGCATTATCTCTATTCTTTAAAAAAGACAGTTTTTTCTACGTACACACGATAAAATGTCTTCAATAAAAATAAGTTAGACTACATGCATACGAAAAATGCACTCAGAATTGTCACTTCTTACAAATCCGACAGATAAAATCTTTCTACATATGCCCCTTATAAATCTAGCGGACGAGATCTTTCGGATCTTCTAGATCTTGGCTCACATCTACCATTATTAGTTAACAAAACCTCAAGATTTTGCGCAAAGACCAGGAGAGACCTGCCAACACGAGCCTTTCATGGTACAAATGATAGATGATTTAGGGGAGGATATTTCGTTTACTGCCAAAAGTTAAATATGAGAGGGATGTAAATGGGTCGATCCATAAATCCATCTCTAAAACTACAAAATTTATCCTTATAGACACGGATTCATATGTAGAGATATGGTTACATATATGGATCAAAAGGACTACGTCCTCTAAGTTGCATTGGTTCTGATTTCCTATTTGCGATGTATTTGTTCCCTAGGATTACTTTTTAGTTAAAGTGTAGCCTAGGATTATTACTGAGCTGAACTTTATAATTCCATTTCAAGCTCATTCCAACGTGATCGTTAGAATGGCACGTACCATTGCCATCCCCGACCACCGACACAGCGATACTGTGTGCTATAGGCATTGGCGACGTGGCAGGTCTCCCGTGTGGCCTCGAGGAGCAACCACGGATGACATACTCTGCAGCACTGCATATGTGGTGATTGTGTGCTTCGTCTGGCGACGTTGTGGATGCCTGTCGCATCTCTCTCCATCCACCTGATTCATGCCGAGAAGGGGGCCCGGGCCACCGTGTGTTTGTGGAGCATCGGGCTGCCACCGAGAGGAAGGAGCTAGGCATGAAGGAAGAGGCCCCAGATCGTCGCATCCTGACAAACGGGTCGGGCCGGGCTCGAGCCGCCTCAGAGCCGGCTCCGCACGCCTCGGCTAGTTGATCGGGCAGGGTCGGGTTGGCCCGCGGGCTGACTGCTCAGGCCCAAACACAGTCCGAGCGATTTTACACGGGTCGAGACGTGCAAGCCGGGCCGACTCGGAGCCTCCATAAAAAATTAAATATTAATTCTCCGCGAAATTACTGAAAATTAATTATATAATGTTAAAAATCATAAATTTTAAAAAAAAATAGGTCAAATTTATATATTTTTAATATATAATTTCGATAAAATAATAAACGGGCCAGACGGGTCGGGCTGGGCCATGTGGGCTAAACGAGGTCGGTATCTGGCTTGACCGGGCCGACTTAATCCGACCGTGCTCGGGCTAGCCCAATGGGCTTGCGGCTTGGCCCAAACACAGCCCGTGTCGTGCCTTAGGCCGGGCCAGCCCGCCTAGCCATCCTGCCGGACCGAGCCAAAATCACCCAGCCTCGGGCCGGCCCATTTGGCTCGGCCCAGCTAGGTATAGTCGCGTCTTGAGCCACCGCAGAGAGGAAGGATCCTATGCACCTGCCTAGGCTACCATGCACACACGCGTTGTGTCGTAGGTGACCACCACTGTTATAGGGGGATCGAAATCCTCTCTCGTTGAGTTGAAATGGTAGAGGATATGCTGTAGCGAGCATTGGGATGTGTTCTGCAATATTGGATAAAAAACTACGAATTAGATCGGTTGTTACAGTAACGAAATAAACAGTAAAAATACCCATAAACAGTGTGAATATTACTATAGCTACAGTATTACTACAGGCTCCTTTCCGTCTTTTTATTTTTTTTACTGTTTATTGCTACAGTTGTCTGCATTTTTCTCCCTGCTGAGAGAATTTGGACCCGTTATAGGGGGCCATGGAAACCTAGACTCTGCTAGGGTTATGTCACTGAGATGATCCTCGTTGTCGCTGTCCTTACAGCCTTAGGATTTTAGTTGTTTGCTCCGGCAGCATTTTTTTTTTTAAGAATTGTCTGCTCTGACATCGTTGACAGCTAGCCTGAAAGGAAAAGAGATCTGGGTGAGTAGGCGCAGCGGTGGCGGTTAAGGAGTTTTTTCTATTATTTAATCTATTTTAAATTAATATTTTAAAAAACTGCGTTGAACTATATTTTCAGATCTAGACCGTTTCAATCACGCCGAGCATCATAGCACGATTGTGAAGAAATCACACCACGTGGACCATCGTGATAACGTCTATGTCAGCCGTGGATTTCAGCCAGAGTCTACATCAGTTGCGCCGATCGACCTGACGCGATTGGAGTCACGCTGATCTGTTTGGCGTGACTCCAGTGACTATGAACTGGCAGCCGGCCCCGCGCGGCTTCTCCCATTCTTTCTCCCTCTCTCCGCTGCTCAGTTTCTCTGCGTCGCCGCGCCTTGTCCTCCCCAAATCCGGTTTCAATCAAGCTTCCCTCTTCCTCAAATTTGAAGAATGAGTCGAGCAAAGATAGCTCTTTCCCTCCGCATAGATTTGTTTTTCACGAATGTTTTGTTTGGTTTTAGAGTAGTTAGGGTTTAATGAAATATATGTACCTTTTGTTGATAAGTAGTAGAAATTTGGTTGTTTGCGGTATCATATATCGATAGGATTACCTATTGCATTGTGACATAAACATATTGTACTTTGTGCATCATTAATATTATTGTAGTAAATAAATTTTGCAAAATATTAAGTGTGTCATTTTTAAATATTTGTTTAGGGTAAGTGGGGTCATTTGCATCCTATGAAGCCCAAGAAAGATTACGATTGCCCCATGTGGGCGGACGGTGAAGTGCCTCCATCGCTTACCGCTCTAAGGTGTGAATGTAATTCCGTTGCTGAGGTGATTCTGTCGAGACATCCAAGAACAGCCGCACGTGCATATTATATGTGCCCTAACAAAAGCTATGTAAGAATATTCTATTAAATAAATAATAAAAAATACATATGATTAACAATGATTTTACAGAGTTATTGGAGTAGTTCCAAATTCTTTCAATGGATTGATGGTCCAGAGTCGGTTGATGAAAGAATTCTACTATTTTCACATGACACATACGAGACAATTCGGTATGAAGCTTTCGAGCGATGGGTTCCTCCACCACCAAATCCTCCTCCTATGACGGATGAGGAGAAGGCAAAAGCATCAAGAAGACGTATCCGCAATCCGTCGTTGTGTAATTGTGGTCATCGGGCAGAACTAGAAAGGCCACCTACTGGTTTAACATACACTTCATTTTTTTGTTGTCCTAAGAAATTCATGGTTAGTAATTTGAGATGTAGAGTAATGTTTGTGGTACTTCATGATATTGCTTAATATTAACAAGTACTATTTCATCATGTAGGATTGTGGACGAATGTGTGACTCCGAGGAGTGGATATATGGTCCAAAATCTCACTATCTAGAACCTGAAGACTGGCCGGATTTGAGAAACAATTTACACTTGCTATGCAATGAGATGCCAAAGGTTTTGTGTCAATGCGGTGTGCGTGCAAGGGATGGAGTGGTTCCGTTGGAGCTAGCAATTGGATGGTTTTGTGGCAACACAGTAGGTGATGATGATGCATGGGTAATATATTGATTTCGTGATCTTTGTTCACATTCTCCATACTCGTTTTCACTTCAATAGTATATAAAATAGAACTTGTACTTTATTATGTAGCATACTCGGAGGTGCAACTAGGAGGAATGGAAGGATTAGGAGGATTTTTACGCTCAATTGAAATTATATAATCATAAACAAAGGCAGGAGGTTTTGAGATTCAGAAGAAGAGAGATCAGATCTCAACATTTGACGTCCTCCAAGATGGATCATTGGAACAATCGAGAGAGAGTTTGAAGTTAATAAAATAGAGGATAAGCATCGTGCCTATGAGATAGCATTGAAGTATTGGAGGGAGAATCGTGAGAAGTATCCTCCTAAGGATGCATGGCATCATTTGTCCCCGCCATGGTTTACAAGATATGGTACGACTTTAGAGTGTACGTCATAGTGTAAAGAAAGGATGGAGCAGCTAGCCGATCCAGTGTACCAAGAGGAGTGTCGACAAAAGAGTTAGATGCTCAAAGGGCTAGAGAAAAGGCTTATTATGAGGCAAAACTGAAGGACCCACAGTTCTGGGAATCATATTTTGCTAGGTTGGAGGAGAACAAAAAGAAGATAAGGCTAGAGGAAGAGGAAGTGGCAAGAGAGGAGGAAAAGAGGAGACATGAAGAAGAGGAGAGAAACAAGAAGTTGCAATTTGATGCGGATGTGATAAACAAAATGTTGGCCCGGCTTGACAAAGGCAAAAGTATCATGAACCCCCGTGATGATGAAGATAATTAATTATCCTTTGTTCCTTTAATTGATGTTAAGAATGATGTATGGACTTATTATTGTTGTTGTTGTTGCCGCAATGGACATGTTCTAGTTATTATTGTGGTTGTATGTCTTCTTGTGGACATGTACTAGTAGTACGATATGAACAATGTTTTTAATTTAATGTTGTTACTTTACCATCTAACGTAGACTATATTAAGCTTGTAATCATGTACTCCCTCTGGTCTCATATTTCTTGATGTTTTGGACAATAACACGGTCTCCAAAATGCAACTTTGACTTTAATTTTTCCCATAAGTTTTTTATTTTAAAGTGACATATGTATACTTTTATAAAAGAATTTTTAAAGACAAATCTATTCATATAGTTTTCACATTTTTAAACTTAACTACTTTAAAGTTATTTGTAATTTATGTTTCCATTGTTTGACTTAAGACATATCCAAAGTGTTAAGAATAATGGTCATGGAGGGAGTAGGTACTATGACGTGACATGTCATACGCAAGGCTGCTACCATCTATAAAAAGTTGTATGAATGCATCAATGTGACTTGTCATACTCATCTCTGCCGCACATTAGGAATCCATTGCGAAAGGAATCAATGTGAATAGTACCAGATAGGTCAGTGTCACATAGCAGCAATAATGGTCCTCTGCTAAAGTTGGAGTATCCCATATGCAAATTCAATTTCCGCATACATGGACTTGTTCCATGCACCCTTTATTTTGTGCCTATAAAACGGAACTAGAGTGAACGATTTTAGAAACACAGATCACAATGGCATCTGACGGAAATAAGAGGCTAGAAATCCCATGGTGGGAAGAACGTCCACTGTGTGATTGTGGAGAGCAGGCTTTTCATATACCATGATCGTAGGTACTTCCATTGTCTGGATTTGGATCCTGATTTTTAGGTAATGCTACTACATCATTCAATTACTTTCTTTCTGCGTTCATATGATTACAGGTTTTTTGGTTACTAAACTTGAAATATTTGTATTTACTATGTACAAGCCATGTGAGTTTGAAGAATGGTTGGACAACAGTCCTGCGCCAAACAATCTTGCACATATCACAGAATTTGAAAGTGATGCTCAACACAGTATGCGTAGGCGAGAGTATGCGAGGATGCAATGCACGCACTTTGCTACCCAACAACAACTACCTGAACGAGAGATAGGAATCAAGATGCGAGAGGATGAACTACTTAGACGTCGCCTGTCTAAGAAGACATTTTTCTCCCACACATTAGAAGGGAACGTAGTTTATCAATAGTATGATGTATCCCGCAGTCTATGTATGCTATGTATTCTCATGTACCACTAAGTAATAAATAAAATCACCACCCTATCGCAGCATATTCATTGAAGTATTAATTCCTTTATCATTTATGAACTTTGTATAATACTAGACATGTACGAAAAGATAACCTACAAACGCACACATGCGTAAACAGTGAAGATTCCTGCGTCACTTTATTTGACGTGACTACACGTCCTCTGTAAATCAATGGGGTTGCAACTAGAGAGCATCAAGGCTATAAAACCCACCTCTTCTCCCAGCATTCTATACTCCACCGAGATTGAAGAAGAACCAACCGTGGGGAGTAGAGGTCATGGTAGGCGAGGCACGGTTAGGCCACCACCTATGAGATATAATGAGAGTTCTGAGCCATCTTGGTACGAACAACATATTTTCGAGTTTCCATCTATATTGTGCTATCTAATCCTAAGTGTATGATTGTACCATTGTACTATGTATTTGTTAGTCACATCATTTATTGTTCAAATGTATCACTCTCGTAGTATGATCCTAAGTTGTATTTGTATTTCACATCATTTATTGTTCCAATATATCACTCTCGTAGTATGATCCTAAGTGTATGACTGTTTCGTTGTACTTTGTCAACCTGGAATCACGCTAGTCAGTGTGGCGTGATTATGTCACGCTAGAAGGTCTGGCGTGACTAATTGCGCTCGACAGTAGCCAGTTCCAGGAAATTCCGGTTCTCAACCCAATCACACCACGCAGGATGGCGCGACTAATCACGCCAAGGGCTTGTTTGGGTACCTCAAAACCCCTAGGATTTCGGCCTAATCCTTGAGGGCAATTCAGCCCGTGGATAAATTTCCCTAGCAACCCCGAATGACATTTTGGATGAATAATCTCTTATAGTCTAAACCGGCGCGGTTTCTGCCCACAGTATTGTGCCACATCAGCTCGTTTTTTCTCATCCATCCGATCTCCATGGCCGTCGCATCTGCACCGCTTGTCGCCCGCTCCATCTGCCACCGCGGCTCACACCATTGCAGCCATGGTCCATTTTCCAATAACTATTGAGTTTGCACGAGAACCTTCGACAGACTCCTAGCTTCTCCCTGGCCGTTGCTCGTGCCACCCCTCTCCGTGGCGTCCCGGTCACTGCCTTGTCCCAACCACCGCCTTCCAGTCACGGCCCCCGGCTATCCCCGCCACCGCCCCTGCCTCCACCGTTGGGAGCTTGCCGCTTCCTGTGTTCGCGCTTCCGTACGCGAGGACGGATTCACCTTTTGTTGGCTGACGACCAGAGTCACCTGACCACGGGTTCTGCTGCGGCCAATCGTCACGACTCCTCGCCAATCACGCCACAAAAATGGTGCAGCAGGTATCCAGGAAGCCAAAAAAGACACCAGCTTCACCACACAACCCGCTGCAGCTCTCCTATCGCCATGCATGGTGGCCGTCTATCCAAGACGCCATTAGCGGGAACACGCACAAGATGTGAAGCAGGTTCCTTCGCTAGTGGTGGAGCCAGTTGCCAAGAACGAATTAGGATTGCCCCTGCTGGGCCAGGAGTGCTGCATGTTTGAAGAGTAGCGGGGCGAGCTTCTTCTTTGTTGCTCACTTCCTACAGATGGAGCACATGGCGCCCATGAGATGTTCGATGGAATGCTCTGGACGGGGACATCACATAGCACAGAAAGAGGAATGGTTGGCGGAAACTAAAAAATTACATCAGCTGCAATAGCCTCCACTCCCTGCGTCGTGTTCATCTCTTCATTCTCGGACCATTGATCTTAATCCAATCACAACGGAGAACACAACATGTTCGATGTAATTCCTGACCCATAGACCTTGTTCGAGCTCAGCAGAGTCAAGCGTCACTGGCATCCATCTTCAGGCTGCGCAATATGTCATTTTCCATTGGGCCGCGGCAATGTCAGACAGGGCACAACAGATTATTTGGTTTTTGAGACAAGACGAGAAGAAGCCAAGAGAGTTTGAGCTCAGGTGTGTGCTCAATACAACCACAAATTTTTTTGTTCATCAACGGAATTGGTTGCCACTGCAATGTGGTCATCTAAATTGGTCAAGTGTCACAGTTGATAAAATCATATTCAACTCAAAAGTTAGGTTGCGATAGTTTATGCGACGCCAGTATTTAAAATAAAAAGGATAAATGATTCTTTAGTACCTGCAAGTGCAGTATTTATTTTCTGCTGCTTGATCAGGTTTATGTGACACAAAAATTGAAAATAAAAGGAAGAGATAACGCATCTAGAATATTTATGCTTTGCTACTTGATTAGCTTCACCTGTAATAGTTTAGCATGCAGGGCGATTGCCATGGGGAGACTATCCTCATCTCCTGTAATGGTTCCATAGCTTTCTCATCTTTACTTCTAGATCATTCTTCTTAGCAGATGTTTCGAGATTATACTTCCATTTCATCTGAGCCTCTTTCTTCTTGAGGATTCTCAATTTCCTATCTTCAATAAACTGCAAGTGTCTTGATGTATTCATATTTTTTATATTATGATCAAATAAACTAATTTGTTCATTTAATTTGGCTAACAGATTGCTGCTAATGATGAGCAAGATGCTCCAAACAATAAGATTCCGACGCATAGCAAAAAGGGACGGCTCGATATTTACTGAATGTTTATATTATTTACACTCTTTTGCATTTCAAAAACAATAATCTCATCTTTTGTTGTACACACATTTATAAAATCGTCATATAATAAATTTGCTCTTCAATTAACCAACATTTATAAATGAATCATGTCGTATGACAAAATGTTTGTGACGAGGGATCATTACAAACAACAAAATGCCATTTTATCATTGCCGACTATGATCTGCAGTGATAAACACTTCAGATAGTACTTAAGAATTTGCAACGATATGATCAATCTGCTATTTCTGGTAGGTCTGGAACCGACGGATACATCTAATTTTACTTTTGCAATTCTCATGAAACAGCTATTACAAATCCTTATTCATTAAATATCATCATAATTTATAATTTATAGGATATGATGTGAACAGATCTACGAATAAGCGTACTATGAGCTGCACAATATTGACATTTCTATTTCTTCAAACATAACAAACAAAATTTGCTCAAAGATGAGGGTTATTACATGCGGCAAAATGCTGCGCTATCTTTCTAGTGGACACGAAATCCCTGGGTCAGCCCACCCCGTTCCCCTCCAATCCACGGGGAGAGAAAAAATCTACTCCCGATTCGTTTCTTTTTTCCCCGTCCCTCTCTCGCTCGCGTATCGCTTCCTGATTCTCCACCGCCAGCCACCGCCGCTCCCAACGACAGCTAGCCATCGCCGCTCCCACCGACTGCACAAAGATAGCTCGCCGTTGAGTTTTTCCCACCACCGCTCCCTGCTTTCATGGAGTGATTTCTTCTCATCCCTACCATGTCTCGTGTTAGGCGCAACTAGGGTTGCCTCCCAGCTGCGGCGTTGGCCTGCGTCTCCCATGGCGCATTGGTGATGGTGGAGCATGAGTTCGGTGGCAGGGCCGCGAGGGCGTCAGGGTTGCTTCCACCAAGCTGATCGTCGCGCAAGCAGTACGTTTCTCTCCCGAAAATTAGTTTGATATATCGATCTACATTTTCCCATACCGCATTAGCTTAGGAATCTGCAATTGACGACCCTCTGCCCCCCCC
>BCLF01000170.1:117095-128251 GCA_001602275.1 Zoysia japonica | reverse complement strand
GCGACGAAGTCCAGGCTCCCGAAACGGAAAGACTGCCCAGAGGCGAAAGCGGGGGCTTGCCACGACCGACCGTCTCTAGAGACAGCGACCGTGAAGTCCCCAAAACGGAGGTGGGAGATCGAAATGTCCCCTACAACGAAGTACGGGGCCATCGAAAAGCCGAAACGAGAGCACACCAAAAGAGAGATGCCCCCTTCTTGGCGCGCCAACTGTCGGCGTTCTGACCACCGGCACAGTAAATATACGATCGTGGGGGATGGTATGCCTTCGGATTCAATATGGCCTAATCTGAGGTAGACTCAAGGGGATTTTTACCTGGTTCGGGCCACCCGAACGGTGTAATACCCTACGTCCAGGAAACATATTATCTCAAGGATAATGTTACAAGACGGGCTCCTCTCTTCGCGGGAGGACCCAAAACGTGGGTGAATGGGGGTGCTTGCTCGGAAAGGTGCAAGGATCCCCGGGTTCTGATGGAGCTCAAGTTTGTCTTTCGTGCGTTTGTGGCTGTTGCTTGTGGTGGTATTCGACCGTTGTCTCTATCGTTCCCCAGGCCTCCCTATATATAGGAGGGGGCCCTGGGGTTACAGGTAATGGGCCCTACGTGATCCTGCCGTCTCGCCGACAGGTGGGCCCTTCCGTCGTTGTCGCCATCATTTCGTTCCGTCCAGGCGTGGTCATGACCCGTCGTGTCGTGCGCAGCGGCGGGTACCATGATGCTCGTCCGGCGCCACTGCGCCGGCTACAGTGCTGTCCCGTCGTGTCTGGCAGCCGTCGCAGCTTTCTGCTGGAGTGTCGCCGTGGTGAATCTCGTCCTGTCTCGTCGGGACGGATGGCAGCTGGTCACCAGAGTAAATGTACCATAACGCAGTACCTACCTCCTGAGGGTCGCTCCCGGGGGTCGATCTTCGGAGGCCGAGGTCTTCGCGCCCTACGCGGCCAAGACATGGCCGCCGCAGGTCGTCGCTGAGGGGTCGGAACCCGTGCCGCCCGACCCCCGACTTTCACCCGTTAGAGTGCGATCTGTTGGGTACCCGGGGTACGTGATCCCGACAAGTAGCCACTCGATCTTGAATCTAGCGGTACTTAATAAGCTGTTTGCTGACCTGTGATTAGCTGCTTCTCACTCTTGCGGTTTGGCTCACCTTGGTTTCATTCTTTCTTTGCCGTGCCATCCTGCTTTTTTCACCGGCATCATTTTATACCTCGCGTGGCTTATTGAACTTTGTTGCTCCTTCGTTAGATCCAATTTTGATCTGTACCTCTGTACATATTTTCTTTGTTCTCCATCCCCTTTTGATCGATGAGAGTTAGTGCTGCTTAGATTATGTATCGTCTAAAAGCTAACTATTCTTTACTGTGAGCGATTGCAGTGAAATTGGAGGTTGCAGCTGCTGCAGGCACCATCAGGAACCTCACAATAAGCATGGAGAGCTAATTTGCATAGATTATGTATCGTCAGAATGCTAATTAATTTGCTTGTATACCTGTGCCACCGGATAGTGTCCATGTAGAGCTAATTTTCTGAACTGAACTCAATACATCTTGTAAGTGGACAACAAGATCGACAGAGTACTAGTGAAACATCAGCAATGACACTTTTTTTATGGATTGCAACAATAATTTTGGATTATTTGATTTATTCTGGATTTTTTGAATATTTATTAAATGGTTGAGATTTTTATCCCCGAGACTCCCAAACGCAGGCAGGGAATTATCTTTTCTCGGGAATTCCCTCCCCTTGGGGGAGGGGGTGGCATGTATAGGGAAAAAGTCACCTTCGGGGGTTTAAATTCCTATGATTTTTTACCCTTTGCATCCAAAGGAGCCCCAAAGAGCCGTAAAATCCAGGGAAGTCCTGAGATTTTTTGCTCCCGCTAGTCACGCCAGTTGGATTGGCGGGACTAGTCGCGCCATGGCATCCAAAATTCCAGAGAGCTCTCTGGGATTTTTTGCTCCCGCTAGTCACGCTATTCGGATTGGCGTGACTAGTCGCGCCATGGCGCCCAGGATTCCACAGAGCTCCCGTAACACTGCCCGTGCATCATCAATCACGCCAGTCGGTGTGGTGTGGCTAAATACTATTTCATACAACAGACACAGTTCAACCAAGAAAAATAACACATAGAACAATTGGATCCCGAAGCACATAGTTTAACATTTATACAAGCCACATAGTTCTACATACTTAGTTCTACAAGCCACATAGTCCCACAAGTTCTTACAAGCTATAGTTGGACATCCATGGTTCATAGAAGACACATAAAGCAACACACATAGTTCCTACAAGACACATACCTCAACATCCATAATTTATCCATAACCACAACTGAAATGCTTCAAGGACCAGGTGTGTACGGCTTTGTCCTCTTTTTCTGCCGCCTCAGATTAGTGGAAAGCACATTCTCACTGTGAATGTCTCCCTGGTTTCTTCTTCTTTTACGTACGGCTTGGCGACAGTGAGGAGCTGGTGTCGCATGCTGGCTTCCCTGCGGTGCATCTTGAAGGTGCGACGATCCAATAATGTCCCGCGTTTCATAGTTTTGTGAGCTAAAGCAATATGACACAATAAAAGGATAAGAAATAAAGTACGGAGCCTAAGTGTACTGTGGCTGATCATCGGTAAAATGGTTGGTATCGTCGTCATCCGACGGCTCACGTGCGCAAGGAGTTGAGGACGATGGCACAAGACCACGAGAGCTGGAGCCTCCGCCGTGCGATGGTGACGGCGCTTGCACATCATGTGCATTGATACAGTTCAGCTTTAGTGCAAGTCGATGGCTGCTCTTATGCACCCTCTGTATACATTGCATGTAAGTACTTGTATTGATAAAAATGTACAAATGTGGATTTTAAATACAAGAAACATACCGCGGCAAATGCTCGTAGAGCACCTCCAGATTGGTGGAAACCTTGTGGATAGCGTAATGCTTCTCCAGCTTCATTAGCAAGGCGACCAAGCTGCACAGCCTATATAATGCAATGTCAATGAAACCGTATGAGTACGAGTGAATGGACATCGTTTGAACATACCGTATATTTCTCCAACGGCGCCCTCTCAGGTTGCGTTCCAACTCGTGTGTTGTCATCGTAGTCGTCAACAATTTCGTCATCGTCATTCGAATCCAGTAAATCTGCAATATGGCCTTCACTCAATTATGGCTGGATCTTCAGACATGAGTTCTCATGCAACCATATAAGGTAGTCTCTGAATGGTTCGGGCCGGTGCTGAGGTCCATCCAAGTAGTGTGTCCTTTGCTCATGCCGTTGGTCCCACATGATAAGATATGGTGCGTGCTTCTCTGCCCAATCATATGCACCTTTTTGCTTCCTCCTGTCATATCTGTTATGGCGTATGTTAGAATCCATATACTAGTACAAAGACAACAATGATAGGTAGTAGACGATGTTGCTTGTGTAAATTTTGGTTCGTGATTAGATGCGTGACATCAGGTGTCTGCAATCGCCCAAACTATCCCATGACGCGTCGGGGCAAGTGCCACTCCACAACTTAGAAAAATATGAGTGTAACCTCGCACCTCCAATAGTCAGCATCACGTCTACATAAGTCAGAAATGGACATTTCAAGAACTTCGTCCCGCTGGTATGGCATCCAGGTGACCTACAGAATAACAATAGCCATTATTAGACGTATAAAAAATAGATACTATAAGAAAAACTTAGAACACAAGAATGTATTTGATTCTGTGTTAGCACATCAAGCTCATTTGTGTATCCTAGATACCATCTTTGAGCATTACCGGTGATATTAATGTAGTTCTTCCACAGGAAAGAAGCTGTAGGCCCTGACCCTTCATCTTCGTGACTCCAAACCTATGAAATTTGAAAACACACGTGTCTTGAAATAACAATACATTTACAAAAGTCTGGATGTATTTACGAGTGAAGGCATAGTACAAACCTCGTGAGGTCCTCTCTGCAGCCTGCCAACTGGAAAGTGCTTCCACATGTATACTTAAAGGAGATACGCACAGCCTCCAAGATTGGTATTCTCTCTACTCCTCAAGCAAGCAACACATAGCTGTCGATATAGCCAAGCAAACGGATGTCCTTCCATGGCTGGCTTAAAATAGGTAGAAACATCTAGGAGATGGTGTTGCCACTAGCATCGGGGCAAAGCACCAAAGTGCTGTCAAAACCAATGGGAACCGACTCCGGATGTCATCGAGTCTCTTGCATCTTGGACCGGCTCCGAGGGCCTCAATCCAATAAGAGCCTCAGCTTGTTCACACCATCCCTGTGGTTGCACGCATCCATACACTGTTGCTCCATCCATCAAAGTGACTGTGAGCTCCCCACACGGCAAGTGGAATGTGTGGGTCTCCGGTCGCCATCGATCCACGAGTGCTGTCAATGCAGGGACGTCCATAGTAGGTAACCCCGCGTTGATGATACGAGCAAGTGGCAGAAAACCAGCTGGTCGTATGAACAGTGCATACTACTTATCACACGGCACCGGACCGTGTGTGCGGGCATGAAGAGGTCGTAGCACCTGCAATTTTAAGAACAACGTTGGTGTACAGGGTCCCTGCTGTTGTATTGTGTCGGCTTTTACTCCGATGTTTTGGTTTGTTCTTTGGACCTAACTTATGTGCTCCATTCGATGGCCAACGTTGGTGTACAGGGTCCTCGTTAAAATCACTGCAACCATAAGCATCAAGGCCGCCCTTTTTCCATTCATCCATTTTATTTCTTAGCCATTTCTTCTTTCACCTACCCTTTTTGTTCTTACATAAGAAAACATCTAGAATGTAGTCGAGACCAGTGTATTTCGGCCATCTAGTCTTATCAAGATAGTTCAAAGATCCATTCCCATGTTTTGAGGCACGCTTGGTTTGAGTAGAATGGACTCAAATATATACTATATCCACTGTCCACATCTCTGACTCGACATGCTGTGATGATATGTGAGCATGGGACATGCAACAATTGAGGTGTCCTACATGTGTATGTAACATTGTCCCCTTTCTCCACCCTAAATACATGACCTCTCGATCTTCAACGCCAATGTTTGTGTGACAAACAGATCTAACTTCGTACAAGAATTGTCTTGGGTTGAAAAGACGAGCTTCTTGGTGAGTGGAGATAAGCCCTTGATTCTCTAAGTGTTTAACCAAGGGGGCTCCCCATTTATCTCCAGCTTCAATGCCTCTTCGTGCCTTCAACCACAACCACAGGTTCACAAAATAGAAATTGCACTTCTGGAAAGTGAATTATAATAGCGAAAACTGGCAATTCTCGAATCCCTTTTAGAATATTGTTGAACACTTCTGACACATTTTTAGTCATTGAGCCATATCTAAATCCTCTGTCATCAAAAGCTTGAGCCCATTTATGCTTTTCTGGTATTTGTTGGTCTAACCATTCCTTTGCACTGTAATTTAAAAGATTACGACACTCTTCTAACCATTTGTTAAATTGTCTCTCCTCCATAGATTTGATAACCTCTTTGCTTTTTTGTTTTTTTCAGATATTTGCAACAAAGTGCCGCATGCACCACCTATGCACCAGTGGAGGGTATCCATGGAGTTCCTCAGAGGCAGCATGTAGCAGACCTTGATGCCTCTCTAAAATCAAGCATATTTGCCTATTTGACCTTATCACATCGCGTCTTCTGTGTACAACAAACGATGACCAACTCGAGTTGTTCTCACTCTCCACGATGGCAAATGCTAGAGGAATCAATTGGTCTTTCGCATCAAAGCCAACGGCTACCATTAATATTCACTTGTATTTACCGGTCAAAAAAGTGGCATCGACACTAATCACTGGCCTACAATTACTGAAAGCCTCTGCACACTGAGGAAAAGCACCAAAACATACGGCGGAGCACAGGTTTCATCATTCTCTCACCATCGCTACCTAGCATTTCTTGGGTATCTATAAAATATTTTGTTCTAGATTGTAATGAGCAATTGCATTAAGAATTCTCGGTACCGTATTATAAGACTCTTTCCAATCTTCCCAAAGTTTGGCCATGGCGAATTGTTTCGCCCTTCATATGTTGCCATATTTCACACAATAACCGGTGAAACCGTGTATAGCCCTCAATAAGAGATGCAACAGTGATATTGTAGTCAACCCATAACATTGGAGCAATTCGAACCTCGCCGTGCATTGTGAATGCACTTGCTTAATATGAGCTGTACCGCATGTGTGAGGTTGTTCCACATTGGTTACTTTGCAACGTCCACCATGCTTATTTTGTATACGGGTCCAAACACTCCAAGGACATGTTTCATGCTGACACTTGATTGTGTACCTCTCTTTCTTGTTCGAGTTACATACATAATAAGGTCTATAGTGCCGCACTGCATAGTCCTCAAAGAAATATTTGAGATTTATTCCAATTTATTTCAGCACCACCACCTATGTTGTCATGTTGATCTACTTGCGCTCCATCAAGACCACTAACATCCTCGTCTTCACAAACTACTTCATTGTCATGAAAATCACCCCTTTCAACTTCAATTTCACTTTCGGACCATGAGTCCTCCCACCCTTCAAAATATGTTTCTTCTTGGATTTCTCTTTTCTCCTCCTCAAAAGTATCATCATTAAAATCATTATTAACAACCCTCCAATCATACACTTGTGACATTGATAGGTTCTCCCCATTCTGCTCCAAATAAGGTTTCGCTGCAGTCAATACCTCAATTGGCTCCTTCTCCAAATACACATCTTCACGTGCTAAGGGAATATGACCAACCTCTTCCTCCTCAACTATATCAACTATAACCTCAGAACATTTCACTAATGCATCCTTCAAACATTCCTTATAAAGGTTCCAATCATCCTCAAGGATGGAACAAACGAGCTATACGATCCATTGGACAAATTACACTCTACTTTTCGAAAATTATCTATCACAACAACAAATAAATAAAAATTAGTAAACACTGAAAAATAACACATGCACACTATTATGCACGCTAATATTGTAGTGCAATATGATAATCTATCGATATAAGATACCTCAAACAATCACATTCGTGCAAATCATCAACTAAAAATCCCCACATTTCACTAAACCCTACCTACTCCAAAACCAATCAAAACATCCATGAAAACCAAATCTACTTGGAGGAAATGAGAGAGCTACCTTCAAGGATCAAATTCTCCATATTTGAGGAAGAACAAAGCTCAATCCAAGCTGGATTTTGGAGGGGAAGCCGTAGCGACGGAGAGAGAAAGTGCACTGCGACGCGCATGAGAAAGAACTAGAGGAGGAAGAAGCCGCGCAGGGCTAGCGCACTTGATAGGGGTTGAGACGCCTGATCTTTCGGTGAGGTGATAACTATCGATTTGGTGGAGTCGACCCTCACAATCCAACTACAAACGAACAGGTCATGTGCGCCTTAGCAATCGCAGAACCAACTCCGAATAGTTATTGACCTCGCTGGAACAGCAAGATCAACCTGATCACGAAGATCAATTCGTGCAAGCAATCGAAGAACAAGTAAGAACAAGATAGCAAACTGAAATCTCTCAATGTGGGTTCTCAAAAGCTGTCTAATAGATAGTCGTTGGATACAACTGAAGATCAGAAAGTTTGCACAAGAGCTAAACTATAACAAAAGAAAACCTAAGTGTTCCTAGTGGCGGTTGGGACCTTTAATTAAATAGGGTGGAGGGACCAGAGGGTGCTGGGTTGTCCTTAAACCCTAAGACACGCCCCTAATGGGCTCAACCTTATACACGGGCCAATGGCCCTTGTTGAGGTGACGCCTCACCTTCTGTATTAGAACGACGATTGGCACTGACTCCGATGTGATATGAAGGTTAGGCTGGATCCATTCGAAAGTAGACTTCATGAGCTTTACACAATGTCCTTAAACACCCAAATTGTATTCCATATGAAGTCGTTGTAAGTTTGTATTGTTTTGCAGTCTGAATCTACTATGCGTGCATATTTTTATTGAAGTCCTCATCGGAGGATATGATGTCTACATCATGCTTGGCTTGATAAGTGCCAGAGTCACGCCAAACAAATCGGCGTGACTCCAGTCACGCCAGGCCCATCGACGCGACTGACGTGGACTCTGGCTCGAGTCCGCGGCGAACGTGGACTCTATCACGCTAGTCCACGTGGCATGATTTCTTCACATGTTGCACCACAACGATTGGCACGACGAAACGATCTATATGCTGTAAATATAGTTCGGCGCGGTTTTTTAAATATTAATTAAAAAGGATTAAATAAAAAACTCACGGTTAAGTGCGCAACAGTAAGCGTATGTCACTTTTCACTAGACCTAAGTAATACTTGGTGGGAGAAAAAGAATTTGCACCTTTAGGACACTAAACAGGTAGCTCACGTTTGACATTCTAAACATGGTTTACTTTTCAAATTCTTAATTGTTCCTAATTATGCCCTATTAGGCCAGTAGTAAGAAAAGATAAATATAGAGATGTGTTGAAAAAGATAAAGTTATATCAGATAACGAGAATGACAAATAATTTAGAAATAGTGGAGGAAGCTAGTAGAATGATACTCCCTCCGTCCTAATAGAAGTTTTTTTTAGAATTCGTTAATTATGACTTTTTAATGATATTTATAAATTTAATTAACTAGATCAACATAAGATTTATATTTTTTAATTCATCATGAAAAATATTTCCACAATATAAAATTTATATATTAATAAATAAAATAATATATTGGAACTAATGGTCAAAGTTTTAGTCAATAAATTCTAATAATAAGGTTCAATTGGGACATATTTAATATGTACTCCTCCATTCCGAAATTGTTGCCCCGTTGACTTATAACATCAACTTTGATTATTCATCTTATTCAAAAAAGTTTAATAAATATAATATATTTTATTATAATTGACACTACACTAAAGTTATTTGAATCACAACCTTTAATTTTACACATTTGAATTAATTTTTTAAATAAGACGAAAGGTCAAAGTTGATGTTAGAGGTTAACGGTAACAACAATTTCCTCCGGTTCTAAATTGCTTCCACCATTTTTAAATTGTTGTCGCCGTTGACTTCTAACATAAACCTTGACTATTCGTCTTATTTAACAAAGTTTGTGAATATCATATATTTTTTTATAATTTACTTTATCATTAAAGTTACTTAAGTTACAATTTTTAACTTTGCACATTTGAATTAATTTCTTGAGTAATACAAATAATCAAAGAAGTTATAAATCAACAGCGACAATAATTTAGTAACAAATGAAGTATGCCAGGAAACCATCCAAGTAATATCTACAATACCAAAGAAGTGAGATTATTTTCTCAACCAAGCATGAAGTTAGTTGAGTACGTGTTCGTTATCATAGAGTTTCGTATTAGAAATTGGGTGTCAGGGGTTAGTTCAAATCTAAGATAATAAAAAATAGAGTTACTCCCTCCAAATCAAAAATAAGTGACCGTTTTTTACTTTTTGAAATCGACATTTGACTATTTATTTTATTCAAAAAGTTTATAAAAATAATAAAATGAAGGAGTCAAACTTAAAGTAATTCTAATAATGAATAGGTTCATAATAAAATAAATAATTTTTAAAAAACTATTTTAAATAAGATGAATGATGAATGACAGAAGTTTGAAAATCTCAAAAAAGAACATTTTTGGTACCCAGGGATAGCATAATTTAACGCTGGAAGCGTTTTGACCGTACCAATCTGAATCTGAACAATGATATGTTATCGGTATGTACGGACAAAACAATTCCAAAGATCAATGCATATCCGGCGACAGACCAGGTGGAGTAGGCCGAACGAACGGCGAACCCGTTGAATCGAACACGCCCGCCCGACATTTCTTACCGAGCCAAAGCCACACTCTACCGCAGCCATCTGCCCCCTCCACATCCCCGAACTGACGGCTGATCCCGTCCGACGCGCTTTCGCCGATCCCTTGTCTCCCACACCACCATAATTGCGACCACCACTACCACCACCACCGTCATCACCGTCACCCATTATCCATTTTTCATCAATTCGTCCCTGCGCCCACGCGCGCTCCTCCATTCCTCGATCCGTTCCGTCTCGGAGGTCTCCGTCGTCGTTGTCGTCGTCGTCGTCGTCAGCCGAGGGATTGGGGAAAGATGATGATGACGCGGGCGTCGATGGGGGCCATGGAAGGCGCCGCGTTGGACGAGGTGGTGCGGCGCCTCGTCGACGGCGGCCGCGGCGGGAGGCAGGTGCAGCTGTCCGAGGCCGAGATCCGGCAGCTCTGCGTTGAGGCCAAGCGGGTCTTCCTCTCGCAGCCCAACCTCCTGCGCATCCACGCGCCCGTCAAGATCTGCGGTGAGCGTTCCCTCCGCTTCCCTGCCTCCGCGCTTCCGGTATCGGCGGGCGCCACCCACGGTCCGGGAGGTTCGTGGATTCCCGTGGTTGGGTTTCGATTAGTTTCATGGTGATTACAGGCAAATGTTGCTTCCAGAATTCATTCATCGTTTCTATGATTTTTATCTAGTTAGTCATGGTCATTTAATTGCGGTTTTTAGAGGAAACGTACACTAATTTTTGGGCATTTTGAATAGTTTAAATGTCCCACTTGCCATTGCCGGTCGTTGTTCTTGTGTAATAGTCAATGAGCAGGTTGTGCACGGTCCTTAGTTTTTAGATACGCTTGGTCAGTTGGCCTTATCCTTTTGCATGTGTGTTTCGAAGACAGGAGACCACATTTTGGTGTCGGGTTAGGTGTTTTGCACGATTTGTGCACTTTTTGATGATGCTCGTCTGAGAATGCTCTGTGTGTTTGGAAGAATAAATTAAGTGCTCTTTGGGAGGGATGGCTTGGTGCTGGTTTTTGGTTGGTATTCGAGGTTGGTAGCATGGTTCCTGGCTGGGGCTGGGGCCTCCCATGAGTATGGACTTAAGATTAATGGCTTGTTTGCAATGTTATTAGGAGCGATTACTTGATATTTACGGTTGGTCGGTAATATACTTTAGGTGAGGGTTGTGCATGGACACTGCTGGCAATTTATTATTTTTTTTGTGCTCTTGTTGCAGTAGACGGATATAAGTTTATTTTGAGGGGTACCATACCACTCGTCTCGCAAATTAAAATCATCAGATAGTGTGGGTTATTTGTTTATCTTCCGCTTTATAGCTTTGGTTGCAACTAAACCGCGGGGGGGGGGGGGGGGGGGGGGGGGGGGGGGGG